>JBBYHL010197182.1:0-14181 GCA_038381835.1 Adansonia madagascariensis
TTAAAAGAATTTTGTTTGTTTAAGTTTTTCTAATATTAATTTTTCTTCTTCACCATGCATGTTTGTCCCAAACAAGATTTATGTTTTGCTTTCTCACAGCTCTGTCTGTAATGTCTATAAATTGATCTGTGGACAACATTTTTGTCATGATTGCCCGGTTTGTAAGAATGACTCCTTTTGGTTCTCCTGTTGTTCTACTAGCATACTTTATTGTGCGTATATCTGTCTTCTGTTTTGGAGGAAGTTCACAATCCAAAGAACCCTGGGGAACATCAGAAAGCAGATGAAATTTTTGTAAAATCTGATTGAATTGACGACTGAAACATCGTTTTGATCATGAATTAAGGGCACATGACAATATCAACATCTTACTAGCTCAGAGAACTCCATCCAAGAAAAGAGAGATACCCCAATTTCTTCAGCTTCCTTCTTCATATGTAAAGCTGACAATAGCTGAAGAAGAAAGACAAATGATCTTAATTTCAAAATACCTAATGGAATTTCCTTCTTTTAATTGTTAAGCAAGTGCTGTAGAAAATAAATGATCTTGACTTTAAAACACCTAATGGAATATCTTCTTCTTTTAATTGTTAAGCGAGGACTATAGAAAGTAAATGATCTTAATTTCAAAACACCTAATGGAATTTTCACTTACCTTTTAAGTAAGAAAAACATGCTGGAAGGCTTGATAGAATCTGCAGAGGATTACAAATTTATTGTGAACAAAACTTAACATTGAATGCAATTATTTCCTACAATTGGCGTGCAAAAAATTGATATAACATTATCTAAGAATGACAGCGCCTCAACTGCAAATTGAACTTACAGAAGGGAGCTTGCTCTCTTGAACAAAGGCTATTGAAACTTCGGCATGGTTAATGATGAAGTCCACTGCATTAGCATCTACCACAAAATAAAACCGGACGAATTTATCACCTCAAATGAATTGTATAACTGTAATGCTTCCTTTATATTACAAATCCTCACACCTCAAAACGTAGTGAAAAAAGAGAAGACCAACAGTATCGTATAGTGGTACACATGTTGCAGCTTGACTGTACAAGCCTGTAAAAGAGGGAAACAACAAATTACATGATTTAAGTTTGTAAAATTGTGATAGTGGCAATGCAATTAGAAGAAGTAGACTGAACCAACAAGTGGTTATTGCCTTGAACATAAGTCATTTAACTGGAAAATAATACTACCAGGCATACATACCTCCATAGGAATAATCCATTCTGGACAGTTAGATCCATATATATACCACATGGATCTCCCTAAAAACTTGACCGTAAAGTTTTGTAAATCTTGTGATTATTAATGAAGCTGTGCAGGAATGACTGTGTTTCAATGAACTGTAGGCTTACAGGATTGACACCACAGCTACTATATGGTAGAACCAATTCTAAGAGCGGCATCTTGAGCCTTCTGCTAAGTGATCCATGCAGAAGGACCAGCTAGCTGCAAAACCAGATGAAATAATGCATTTTATTATATCTTACAAGGAAACTGAATTATTTTTATCAGAAAAACTTCAAGCTGATAAGGAAACATCAATTTTCAGTTATGAACATGTACCTATTCGTAACATGAAATGTTTGATCAGTTCGTTAGCTTGCAAACGGAACTTTAAAATCCTGAGACTGATCAGGGCACCAGAACAAATTAGTACCCTAAACAATGAGCATTGAGGTACTATTGAAGCATGTTGCTTATGTCATCCTCTAGCAATAAAACTTTTATAGCAGATGGAGTGAATGCGACGACCTACCTTAGAATCTGTAGTTTGTTGTTGACCCAGCATTGGACTATTTGGGTTCCTTTCAAGAGAATTACTGCAATAAAAACAGTAATAAGCAATACTGCACGTTTATTTAATTTATTTTTTACTTTTTTATTTTCATTATATAATTCTAGAAAAGAGCAAACACATCCTACTTACTAGCTCAGTTGGTGTGTAACAATCGACTTACAATCAATCTTTTTTGCACAAATGAAGAGATTCTATGCTCACCTAAAGAACTCCAATAGAGAAGGCATTCCATAGGTAAATCCAAGAGACCATGTTTAGTGTAAATGCACCTATAAACAGGCCCGGTAGACGGCTTTTTCTCAGTTGCCAGCCTTTATTCTTCAACCTTTACGGTAAATGTGTCCGACATTGTGATGACGGATCACCTTAATGCAAACAATCTATGCGCCAAAGAATCTCCCTCTATGTGTTCTATAAATTTATAAGTTTAAGTTTTGCAGAAGTATTTACACCGCCAACTGAATTTATTATATAGAATACAATAATTAAGCTTTGTCAGAGAGAGACTCAGAGAGTTAGTTGAGCTGCTGCAATGCAGTAATAAGTTCAAGATGAGCTTAGCAGGAGAGTTAGACATATCTGATATCCAACCAAAATTTTCTAGCACTATTATTGAACAAAATTGAAGAGAGGCAGGCAGTGGCAATGTGTTGGAGTTGAACTTTGGAATAACTTTGCCCCTCCTATTTATGATGGTGGTTTGAACTGAAGAATTACATTACTCAATGCATGTTAGTTGCTCTGTGATTTATTTGTCAGCTACTTAACTTTCTCAAGAAAACAAACCTATTCTTCTAATATAATTGTTTTCTTCTCCTCTCAATTACCAACAATTTTTTTGCATATTCATGGCTGCTACTGTTTAATTACGCATAAATTAATGAACTTAAATAAAAAATAATTAGTGTGTTAAACTCTATATAATACAAACAAAAAATAGATGTACAAATTATTGCATCTATATATGGTAAATGTAATGTTGTTGAAGAAATGAAATGCTAAAACTTCTAACTTCAGGTTTGTTTTTTTTTTTATTACAGTATATGGCTGGAAGCAATCGATATCGAATTGGAACGCAAAGCATGCGAGAAAATGAGTCTCATGAAATGAAACATTTTAATGGTTAATTTAGTTATGACAAGAACTGCAACCGTTTGAAATACTTGGCCAAGAAGTGATAAAATTATTGATGGATAGATAGTTCTTGGTAGATAGGGGCAATCCTTATCCTGCCCATCAAACAAGGTGGAAGCAATGATTGCTTCGGAATTGTGACACCATTATATTTTTTATTATAGCTTTGTTGAATAAATAAGATTGTAATTGTCTTTTAATATCATTCTTAAATCACTACATAGGATTAATTTAAAGTAGAAGTTTATGGAGAATCCATGCATTATGATTAAAAAAATTCATTTAGTTTTTGTACGATTAAATTTTTCATTTTAATTTTTATAGTTTTGAAATTATAATAAATAAATAAAATGGCTAATAGTGTTAAAGAATTATTTTAAATACTAGTAAAATGCTTACGAGTCATGTGATATGAAATTTTAAATTTTATTCAAAAAAGAAGTTTGAGTTATAGGTCGAATTTGGGTCAATTTTTTATATAAATTTTAAAATTTCACGTCATATTATACATCAATAATTTTATTGGTATTCAAATGATTTTTTAATACTGTTAACTTTTTTTATTTGCTATAATTTTAAAAGTATAAGGATTAAAATATTAAATTTAATAGTATAGAGATTAAAATACTTCTTTCACTATAGTATAAGAATTCTTAGTAAACTTTTACCATTAATTTAAGTAGTTTCAATTGAATTTAAGTAAAAATCAGATTTTAGAAAATTGGTTTTACTAAATCACTAAATAAGGTAATTTAGGTATTTTAATTTGAATTACAGCTAAGAATCAAATTATAGAATTTTGGCCTTTACTTAAATAAAATGCAATTATTTAATTAATACCATTAACTCCTTAATTAGTCCAATAAATGCATCTAATTAAAATTTGATCGCGATACTGGTGACCGGACCCTCACCATAAAATATGGTACTGTTCCAGACAGGCCAGCCCAAGTCTTTAATCACTATAATAAACTAATCCAAGCTTTTTTGTTATCATGTATTTATAATATTATATATTTATATAAATTTTAATATATTAATAATTTATATTATATAAATTTTGATATGTTTATTTATTTATATTATTTTTATATTATATTATTTTTATTAAGGTATCAAATTAGCAAAGGTCCCCCTCGCTCACACTTTAAGAATTTGTTCTGCTTTTGAGTTCATGGCTTTTATGTTTTTCGTGTCAAAATCTTTAGTTTCACCGTCGAACATTAGGCGATGACCTTCAACAACATCAAAACCCAAAGAGTCAAATGCATACAACTTTGAAACATTACTTGTCTGTAGACATGTGTTTTCTAATACGTCAAATCAAGGGGTTACAGATTTAACACCTTTTTTTTTTTTTAGGGAAGGAAAATTCAAACTCCATTATTGAACGGAAAAATAATTTAATGATTTTGGACCGCACAAATAAGGGAAACCGTACCTTAGCTAATGTCGAAACAATCCTCAATAGCCAAAATGATGCAATTATCAATTACTAGTTCGTATCTCCATTAATGATAGGAAAATGTTTCCAATTCGACATGATCTTTGGCTATATCTGTACCTAATATTTGCAATTTTGACAGCTTTTATTTTTTTCATTTTCTTTTTGTCATGAACCCGTTCCGGTTCGACGTGGCCCCTCTATTTTGTGGTTGTTTGTGATCTACGTTGAATTAAGGATGAGCATCATATGTAAACATTACTTTTATTTTGTGATAAGGAGCACAGAATTCAATATTTATCTGCTCTGATAATAAGGTTTAATAAAGGCAACTTTTACGAGAACAAACAAAGAAGGCAACTTTTAGTTTTCTCAATTTTGTCATTTTGCTAAGGAACATTGGGCGGAATGAGCCTTGTAATTGAAGTACAATCCATGCAAAATTTTGCACCTCAATGAGAAATTTAAATTTAGTTTTCTTATTATTAAATTTGAGTAGTTTGAATTATTAAATAAATAATATTTTAATATTTAATTAAAATATTTTATAATTTAAATTTAAATTTAAATAATTAAATTTAAAATAAATATAAAAATTAATTTTATTATTAATTAAATAAATAATTTTAAATAATTTTATTTTTATTTTAAATTAAATTTAAATTTTAAAAATAAAATTCCCGTTGATTAAATTTAAGCTAAATTTCGAGTCCAAAAAGTAGACGTGATTGCAACACATATATATTTACCCTTCCATTGGTTGCCGCATCAAATCTTGTTTTCCATCTTACCATCGAAAATTATTTTTTGATTTATGGAGCCAAACACCTTACGTCACAAAACAGGGGTTCATCTCTAATCACCCATTAGTCACAAGCCACGTAACGACTGACTTCATCGCCCGCCGACCCACCTTGCAGAGTTCCTTACGTGTCAAGAAGAGAAACCATGGAAATCCAGCTGCAAGATGCGTTCACCCGCAGATTAAAAAACAAAAAAAAACTCCTCATGGCCTTAAATTCACCAATGTCGACGTGTCGTGTACCCGCCATCCCCCCATCGGCAAGTCGTAGGGTGAGAAACTAACTGAGAGTACAAACTAGACAAAACAGTCAACCCTCCAGCATTAAACCCCTCAAACCCCTCGGAACGTAACCCCAATTCTAAAAACAACAACCTTACCGCCGCTCTACGGAACACCTCCATCCGCCGATCATGGTGTTCACCACCTGGGCCCCATCTCCATCTCCATCACCGACACCCTCCCCCTCTACCTTGTTATCACCGCCGTCGTCTTCAACGTCATCTACATCAGCATCATCATCCTCATCACCACCGCCATCGAAGCTTCCAGTTGACTTTAGTCCACCATTGATCGCCATGGTTGTAGTAGTTGCTGCAGCGTTTTTAATCGTCACATATTCACGTCTTATCTCCAAGCGACTCGTCCCTCCGATACTCCGTCTACTACGCTTTTTCCGCCGTCGTCGTCGCCGCCGTCGTTACCTTTCATCTATTACGACTGACCTTGACTCTCTTCCACCCTCTGATTCCTTCGAACTCCCTCTTTCCCCTTATGGCCTCGACGACTCTGCCATAAAAACCCTGCCTCTTGCCCTCTACACTTCAAAAACAAAACCCAACAACAGCCCCAAAGACTGTGCCGTTTGTTTGTTAGAGTTCGAAGACAATGAATACGTCCGAACACTCCCCGTCTGCTCCCATGCCTTTCACGTGGATTGCATCGACGTTTGGTTGAAATCACATGCTAATTGCCCGCTTTGTAGAGCTGGAATTTTCGCTACAGAATCTCATTTTACTCCGTTAATGGCAGCCAGAATCCGTCCTAGCCTCGATGACACGCTGTTACACAACAGCAGTCTGGATTCCCTAACGGAAACTCCTCTCCGGTCTCTTCCAAATAACACCATAACGGAAATAACCGAAGAGCCGTCGACGAGAAGAGCGAATGGGAATAGGATTTGTGAGGAAAGGTTTAATTTTGTGTTGAAAAGGTCGTATTCGTTTGGTTTCGAGAGGAGTTTAACAGCGGAGAGGATGGTAATGGAGCCCAACACGGCGTCGCCTTGGAGGTATAGGAGAGGAGGGCATGGGTTTTGGAGCAAAAGGGCGTCACCCTTTGGGTCGTTAATGATGAAACCGAGGGTTTTCTCTTTTAGGTATTACAAAGGGATGAAAGCAGCTTCTCCATTTTTTCGACGGAGAGGGTTTTTTCCGTTTACAGAATCAAGTGCTAGGTTCGCCGGGAGTGCTGGCGGTGGCTCGTCGAGCAGGAGTAAGTCAATGGCGAGTCCCATGTTTTTGAGATCAGCGGCTTCGAGTGTTGCGGCTTTCTCTTCGAGTCGGCTGAGGTGCGGGGATCCCGAGGCACTGCTCTCACCGGAGAGGTTTAACAGAAGATAAAAGAAAAAAGAGAAATTATTTCTTCAAACAACAGAAGGACACGTGGAGGGTTGGATAAATAGATCGACGATGGACGGGACGGTAGGAAAATGGGGTCCGGTGAAATTGATGGTAAGCATTAACAGAGAAAGGGTTAATGGATGAGAGAGAGAGAGAGATTGGGGTTTGGCAATGGGACTTGAAAAAGGGTTGGCAGGAGGTGGGGAGGGGCATTCAATGAGAAAATTGACGAGAGATGGAACGACTTTTCGACCTTTCTCTTTCTTTCGTCGCTCTGATACTGAGAGAGAGCCTCTCAGCCAGCCAGCTTATCGAAGAAAGAAAAAGGATCATAAATTAAATGCTGAGCCTCGGTCTTAGTCTCAGCCTCAGACGTTGTAGTTTGGAGGATTCTTGGACTAAAAGGGTTCTTATATTGTTTGTAGTTGTATGGGTTCCCAACAGAAGAAGTTCAAATGGTGTTATGGTTATGGTGCGGCTTTGGGATTGCGTTAAATTTAGATTTGATTTGATTTGATTGGAGTTGATGTTTTCGCTTTTGTCTTTCTAATTATATTTTTTTCCTCTTTTTTTGGTGTTCCCACCGATAGCTCCACGTTGGATTGCCGCAATGCAAACGTACATTTGATACTAAGCCGATCTCGATTGTCATGTGCTTGCCCATGCGGTCATAATTCATTTATTTATATTATATTAATATTATTTTTATATTATAATTATATTTAAAAAATATTATATTAATATAAATATATTATTTTGAGTCAGTAATATATTGATATTTAAATTATATAAATTTTAATAAATTTTAAATTTATATTATATTTATAATTTTTTATTATATTTTATATAATTTTATTTTAATTATTTTTTATAATATATTTATATTTTATAATTATATTGTATTTAAAATTGTTGAATAAATGCACAACGTTTGATTTTATTTATTGAATATTGATGAGATGGAAAGGACAGAGAAAGGGGTAAACAAGTGGTGGTGGGTAGAGACCGGAGAGTAACGAGCCACTTGTTTTTTTCTGCTCATTTATGCATTCTGATGAAAGCATGAAGACTTTATTTTGTCTATTCAATTTGGTTCTTACAGTTCTACTTGTATAAATTCAACGGAGATTATACTTAGAATTGGAGACATTAATTTTGGCTTTCAAATCCAACTGGTATAAGGCCTAGTTTATTAGTATTATTGCTGGAAAAAGTTTTATTAAAAAAATTTTGAGTTAAAAAAATATGTTTAAAAAATATGATTTAAAAAATTTTAAATATTTAATATTATTGTAAAAAAGTATTTTAAAGAGTTGAAATATAAAAAGATATATATGCTTAAAATAATAAAATTTAGAGATGTGAGAAGATAATAAAGTTATTATATTTAAAAATCAAATTTCAAGCAAAAACTTTACTTTTTTGATTTTTTGGTTTAAGTGCTAAACCATGATTATAAATATAAAAACTAATATTTTTTAAATTATTTATTATTATATTTACGATGAAAATAATTTTTTACTTTAAAACTTAAGCAACAGCAATATTAAAGGGAATCTAATGCTTTCAATATTTTTTTTCTTTTATTTTTATGCATTTTCTAACTTACTTTTTCACTGATCTACTGCTCATTGCAAAATATTAATGGGTTTTTTACTTCATGCATTTAACCAATAGTAAATAAAATGAGATAACCACAAAATATTGGATAACAATAAAAAGTTCAACTAACCAACAGCAAATAGAGCAGGTTTAATGCCTTAATGGCAATTCCACATCATTATTTGAAAAGTTTTAGGTTTATTTTTTAGCTTTTGTAAAATTAAATTCAAATTCAAATTCTTTATTTTTATTTTTATTTTTATTTTTGAATGTTAGAGGCTTACCAATACCGTTGCATTGAGGTTTCGACGGTGCAGTAAATGTTTTAAAAAGTTATTCGGCGCCCTCAAAGATATAGTACTAATTAGTGATTAAATTTCACCTAAATTGGAGGTGGAAAAAAAAAAGGAATATGCAAGCATTCCGATCAACTCATGTCATGTTACAATAATTGAATAATAGTCCCAAGAAAAGTTTTAGAATACTTACTAGCAAAATCATTTATATATCACCTGATGTCATTAATTAACCTTTTCCTTTAAATTTCAATCCAGGAAAGCAAGAAAAATATATTTTTTCTTAAAAAAAAAAGAAGAAATCATTGACCACGCACGTGTTGGTCAAGATTCAGGAGGCGCCACATATCTTTCCCTGTTAGATGCCGTAAAACCCCCAAAACCGACCAAATTGAAACATCTAGGTCTAACCATGCAATTACCGGAAACCTTAACGTAGCTAGGGTTTAGATCCTCTCCGTCGACCCATACTCTAATCGACAACAGAGAAAATTCAAATACTAGCAGTGATGTTCCCAGGAATGTTCCTGCGTAAACCAGACAAGGCGGCGGCCTTGAAGCAGCTGAAGAAACATGAGGCTATGTTTGGACTGTGGGTACCCGTGGTTCGTGTAACTCCTTCAATTCTTCATTATCTCTCCGATGACAAGAAAGAGCTTAAGCTTGAGTTCTAGATGCTGCCTCTTATTCTTTGCAGGTAGTTTAAAGACTTTGTTCTCTTAAAAGTGCCAATTTTGGACTCGTTCTTTTTTGTTTTTTTTTTTTTTTTTCAGATACGAATCATTATATCTGGATTGAATAATTATTTTTTTTTCTTTTGAGTTTTGTGCATCTGAAATGGAACTTATTGTAAGTAGCAGTAAGAACAACCAAAAAAGGCCGTAGCATTTCTGAACTCAAGACATGTTTAGGGAGATCATTAATTTGAGGAGTGATTGCAATGGAATGAGGAGTTTTAGACGTAGCTAATTTGATGTAACTGAAAGTTTTGTAAATAGTTATACTCGGGAAGGCAATGAGATTTTGAAAGATGGATTAGGAACTAAGACTTAAAAAGAAGGGAAAAGAAAAAGAGTGACTGAGTGAGCGTCCTCTTTGTCCACAGGAAGTTATTCTGAAAAGACGTATAGGATGTTGAAGGAGGATGCCTTGTCTTCAGGGTTCGAGGTGAACTACCCTACATGATGGGGCACTTTTAATTTCCTGAATGTTGTATTTAGTAAATAGTGGAAGCATATTCATTGGCTGGGAATGATTTCTTTTATTAACAACATTGTTGGAGTAAAACATCTACTTTGTTTTCCGTAAAAGTTGCTAGCACTATCTGGTTACTAATTAGATTGTGTTATAGCAGCACTAAAAGTCATCCGTCCTATCCATTTGCATAATAATACTCTTCCTCAGTGCCTTTCACTTGGCAAATAAGAGGAGAAATTGACACGCATGACTGATTATTTTGCTAAACTTGCATCGATGTAAGTACATCCCATTTCATCGAAATGTTTTGCCATTAGTTCTTTTAGAACTTTCTTTGTTTCTTTTGTTCCAAATCATATCATTTTTAAAAGTAATTGCTTTGTCTTCAGTTGCCATGTCGTCGAGAAATTACCTTGCCAGTATTAATGAGAACTCTTATGGTGGCAATTCAATATATATTGTTGTCTCATTTTTTACTGTATCTTTGCTTAAATCCATGAGACCAAGTTCAACTTTAATTGATGCCTTGCAATTTGCAATTAGTGGTTGGAAAAACACTGTGGGAATCATGTAGTACCCACATTCTGCCTTTTTATCCTGTTGTGTTTATTAATCAGAGTTTAGTCCTTAGCATATCTCCCTCATTCATTCACTTAACCAAAATTTTTTTTTAGTTGCTAATTCTTCCTCCTTTTGTAATGCAGTGGGTCTACTGGGAGAGAATTGGATTGGAATGTAAAAGAGTATGCAAGTACCAGATTCCTTTTCAGCTGTAATATGAGGCCACCTGCCACTGTTTTATTACATTCGATTATATGCGTGGTCGCTTTGATCATGCTTTTCAGCATTTGTATTGAAACGAAGGCTTGAATACTTTCATATTATGCCGTGACTGATTATATATCTAATTGAATTTACTTTTGAATTTACTTTTAACTTTCATATGAAGATGGTATATTGCTATCCATAAATGCCCTTTGAGGGCTGAGCCAGTGGTAAAATGGGGCGGGGGGGGGGGAGAGGAATTTTATTTTGTTTTATTATTATTTTTTCTTTTTGCCCTTTCCCTTAAATGATTGAACAGCTTATGTTTTATTTTATTTATTGATTTTGTGCGAAGGAAGTAATTGCCAAATTTTTTTTCGGGCAAAAAAACAAAAATGAGGTGGGGATTAGATCTGACGACATAGCAGGAAGCTAATGAGAAACATATCATATGCAGGCGGCTGCTCTAGTTTTCTGAACCCTTATGCTGCAGCGTCCTAATCGACATTTATCTGGTTGTCTGTTAGTATTTGACTTTTGAAGGTGATAGCACCGGATGAAGCAGTATTGGATCCAAATTTGCAAAGGCTAAGATCTAAGCCTAGGGGCTAAGCAACAGACAATAGTCATAAATAAAATTTGGTTGCTTCCTGCTTGCGCATTTTGAATTGTATCTCTATCTCTCTCCCTCCCTCCCGCAGCGATTTAACTGCACGTTATTTCAAATCTATTATGTATCTACTGGAAGTTTGAGAATCTCTAAAAATCGACTTAGTGGTATGCCTGCCATATAAGGTTATCAATCTGCATTGAGCTGGCTCTCTATTGGCATGTACTTGGCGGAGAGATGCAAATGTAGAATGTGGATAGTTATACTCTCATAGGCAAACAAGGGGCTAGGGATTATTATTATTATTATTATTATTATTATTATTGGTTAGAGGAATTTTCTGATTTTATTCATGAAAGTGTCATGTCAGATGCCATTATTGTTATTATTATAAGAGAAAGGCGGATCTTAGCATCGATTTTCTTGTAAGGGGTGGCATCATTTTCCCCACTAATAAGGAGTCTGTCTGTAAAGCTAAGACATCTGGAAAGTCCATAATCCATGGCCTTCCTTTTTAAGAGCATCGGCTTGCCTTGATCCCTTCGGTGCTATTTTGATTTTCGCTGGGATTCGCACATTTTTTTATGATATTCTCCTAATGTTCTCGGCCTCGATAAAGAGGCTGCCTTTCGAGGCCTATCTAATGATCTCCCATAGAATAATCAAATCAATGGTTGTCAATAATGTACTAAACTTACTTTTGAACATTATTATTTTATTATTTATTATAACACATGATTAGAGGAATTAATGGTAAATTTTAATAAAATATTGTGAATTATTTCTCGCTTTTCAGAAGGGTCATTTCTCAAAGTCAAGCAGGCTAAACACACAGTTCACTCCACTTGCTTTTGAGCTTTGATGCCGTTCTATCTACCTCTCCTTTTAGATGAGATGAGATATGTACCACAACTTTGCAGTCGAAGAATACAAGCCTAGACTAGATAGACTAGAGTTAAGAATATAGTTTTGTTTAGGTAGTAGAAAGGGGAGTTCTTTCTTAGTCAGCTTTACAATTCGGATGAGAATATTATTCTAAAATTACAATTGATAATTTGTATTCTTATGTAACCAAAACTGTGAAAAGAGTGGGAGAAAGAAGCAAATGCCCCAGTCAGTCTATCACATCACAGATAAGAGAAAATTGTATAAATGATGTGGGAATGATATAAAATAGTAAGTACAATAATTTTTATTTGTATTTGTCACAGCTGTCCATTATTTACAAACTAGTGAGTCGAATTTAATCCAATAATAATCTAAATATCTAATTAAGTAATGGATTGGAAAAAAATTAGTGATTATAGAATAAATTATATAGGATAACTTGAAGAGTTTTCCATCTATATAAAAAAAATGTTTCGGTCCTTCAGAAAACAAAAATACATTTTTTTTTTTTTGGGTATAAAATAGATCAAATTTAGGTTAAGAGAAATGCGAAATAGATTGCAAACGTTGTCAGCCTATGGAAGAATATGACATTCTGAAATTACTAAATGAACCACGTGTTCAAATAAGTACTACTTACTTGCTGCTGCTATATATATATATATATATATATATATATATATATTATGGTATTCACCTCATTTCTGTTGAACTGAGACAAACACACTTATGACACTGCAGCAGTTTGAAAATAACAAAGCTACAAATGCAGCCTCAATAATCTCTTCCCCCAGTCTCAGATTTGAGCACGAGAAACGTGCCAGCCAATACAACAAAGAGAACCCCTCTGATTAAGAGCAATCCAAATCAAGGTTTCCATATAATACTCCAAACTCCATCACCTAAAACTTGCCGCTGCTTAAAATTAACAATTTTCTAATATATTCTCTGTTGATAGGGCAAGGAACATTCATACTTTCCATTGATTACCTTAAGAAGCTGTAGAAAGTTGTGCCAATATTAGGAACTGTGGGATCACAGGAATCATTCATAATACATCTGTTGCCTAGTGCGGCTTTTGGATTTGACTTAGATGACAACTTTGGTGCGAAGATGAGCCAAAGGATTTCCGGATATCGAGGAAGAAGCTTCAATACAGAAAGGCCATGGACGGGGTACCAGGCTTTGTGGGCACTAGGACTGGCTTTTCTTTGAGATTGGGACAGACCCTTTTTTCTTCTGCTTCTCTTCTCTTCATGTCTTTGGGAGCTGAGTTCTACAGCTATACTGCTTTCTGGTATGGCTCCAGTTTCGTTGCTTGCTTCTTCTTGTTTGTCTGATCTGATTTGGTGATTCTAATAAGTAATAACCCGTGTAACATATATTTGATCCACTCAGCTAGGAAATGTTATGAACAAAACGTGCCTTGAATTCCCCATGAACACTATATGAAACTGAATATCTGATCTATTAGAAATAATTATCAGACTCTGTAGATTCTGCCACTGGAAATCATATTTTCCAAGGTGCTTGAGATTGCAATTTTGTGACTGGTATGATGGATGTGAAAGAAATTGTTTCTTGTTGCCTTTTAATTCTATACTTAGATGCTGATTATCGTTTTAAAACTAGAAGTTTGAGCTAACACGCCAATAAGTTTTTTACATCAGCATGAAGTTTCACAGGTGATGTATCATTGTGTTAAGCTAGAAGCCAAAACAAGAGAGCAATGCTCATATTCCCTACTTATGATCCTTCCTTCTCATGCCCTAGTGGCTCTGTGTTACTGTAATCTATGTTATCCGGATTCGTATAAATTCTGCATTTAAACATATGCCATCATGAGTATATTCAAATTTTTAAATTTATATATATATATATATATTATGTTTCAGATACCAATGTTTTTAGATAGAGAAAATGAAAAATCCAGATAAAATAGGCCGATCAGCATGGCGACATCAGATTTACAATTGTTAGCTGAGTTTGATTTTTTTTTTTTTTTTTT
>JBBYHL010197290.1:0-28268 GCA_038381835.1 Adansonia madagascariensis
TGTCCATGCATCTTGTTATCCTTAATCCATGTATGAATCATTAGCCTAACACATTTCAAGCACATTTACACATTAACATCCATGAATCATTGTCATTTTCAACATCCATAACATTTTCTTATCAAAGTGCATAACACTTTTCCAAATTCTTTGAACATTTTTCCTAAAAGATTCGTGAAATTACCTTTTCAGAAAGGTATTGTTTGCAATTTTTCAATAGCAAATGAGTCTAAGGTAATTTTTCAAAGTTTGACACACCTTGTTTCTCATATGCTCTGCCAGCAGCTCAATCAATCCGAACTTAAAAATTTATTCCCTCAAAAAATGATTTTGTGGGATATGGGGAATATTTTTAGGTTGACCCTCATCGCGTTACCTTTCTAACGGTATCTTGTTTGCCCTCTAAAGCCTTCAAACCAATTGAGAATAAATTTGGGAAGCAGGATAGCGCAATGACATCCCCTATTTTCGATCATGGTTAAAATTGAGTTATTTTCTTGAATTTCATCTCGAGACATTTGAATATCTCCATGTCAACCTGATTAGACTCAAGAATATGCTTTGACCTCTCATAGGCTTGTATCAAGGCACAAACATATTTTACATCTTTACCATCCTTATTCACAATAATTTCTTTCACCAAAAGTCATCCAAATGCTCACCCGTCTTCTAAATCACAAGGTTTTATCAACTTAATTTTTCTAACTTGACTTCATTACAAAGTATCAGATATGTCACTTTCGAGGATACTCCAACCCCGACCTTCTGAGGGGATACTCCAACCCCACTTTTCCAAATTGTCAAGATCTAAAAATATTCCTTTGTCAAAATTATTTATCATCCATGGTGATACTCCAACGCCAACCTTCTGAGGGGGTACTCTAACCCCACTTTTTTAAATTGTCAAGATTTAAAGAATATTTCTTTTTTAAAATTATTCATCATCCACGGGGATACTCTAACCCATCTTTTCGAAAGGATACTCTAACCCTATCTTTCAACTATAATTAAATTTTTCTCCTTTTTGGACTTGCATAAATGCGTTAAACAAACCTTGTTTAATCAAGAAACCCAGATGCACCTCAAAAATTGACAATTCGGTTATTCCCAGATAATCGATGCCAATTTTGAGATAAATTCCAATAGTCCATCCCTTTTCTTTCTTATTGCACTGAATGATCCATGTTATGTTACTTCATTTATTGCCTTACTAACATGATTTCTTTGTGATGGTTATATGCATTCATGTTTTCAAAATATTTCAAATAAAATTAAAGGTAATGTTCCGCATGGGTATCTCTCCAGTGCCAAAAGTGAAACATTTCATTTTCAAAGTAAAATCCAGAGGTCATTTTTATTGAAAATCTCTATATTTCCCATCTTTCTAGGGCATATATGAGATTCAATCTTTTTCATCAAAAGCTGGATTTGTATTTCTATAAGACTCATGCATTAAAGGAGGGTTGTATCGAAACAATGACAAGTTAAGATCGAAAAAATAAAAATCAAGATAAGACATAGCTAGTATCATACGTAACCAACTTTCGAACCCAAACGGTAAATCTTTGCATTACGTAGACCACGGCATCGATGTTTTGAGTTTTGTAACTCAGAACATAGGTTTCAATAGGCATCCGATCATGCCTAGCCTGAAATGATCAGTGGTGACTCCCAGCATTGACCATTTTGTGATGGTCATCCGAGACCAATAAAATGAGCGATTCGTCTTATGGTCTCTTTCACTATACCACAAGTCGAGAATCTGTACATTCTCGTTCTCATCACATCGCCAAAGAAAATCTCGATCAAGAAGACATTTCCAAGTTAGGAAAATATTTTAAGTCATATGCACTAATAGATCTGCGAAGATCCACCTTGGGGTATGTTGCGACACTATGTTCTCTTCAGGCGGTACTTGTTCCATACTAACTAAAGGGAATCCATATTCTTAATGGCCACAAATAATAATAACATTTAAAATTTACAAAATACATAAATATGCAGTGAAAATAATAAACACAAAAATAGAAAGACTTCCCTTGTCGATCTTTATGAGGGATGTAAATGCATAGTAAATTAAAAAAATGGATTTAATAAAATTAAATTATACATCTGTAAAATGGATTATCTAACTATTAGATATCATAATCTGGAGTTGTATCCAATCCAAGAAAACTTAAAGGTAGGTGAGTTAGTGTCAAATTTGATCTATAAGGTTAGTTGTCTTGCCTCCGAAAGCAATCTACAAGAATAATAATGGGAATTTTTTTAGCTATTAGCGATGCTCTAGTGCTAGCTAAAAGACTCAATAAGTCTCAACCAAAAGATGATTACAGACTACTTCATCCTTCACATGATCTAAAAACTATTCTGGAATTGTGAATGCACCAAAAGTGAGAAAAGAATGGCACCATAAGGTGGTATGATAGTGATGACAATGGTGGTTTTCAACCCTTGGAGTGGCAACACTTAGAGAAAAAAGAGAGAACTAAGTTTCTCACTTTTTTGATCACTTTTTTTAAAAGTGTTTTGGTTGCACACACTCTTGCTTACATAGCTTAGTTGAAATTCCCCTTAGTCCTATTAAAAAGAGTTTTGATCACATTTAATTACTTGACTAAGTGAAACTCTTTCATGCTTAGTAATCTTAATTTGATCCTAACTCTATCTATGGTGGTTGAACCTATACCATGAAATAGGCACTCTGAATTTTGGCCAAGGCACAATGAATATGGACTTAATTCATGCTAGGTGCTCCATAAACAAGTTTGCTAGGTTAGGTCTCTTTAGAGTTTATTTTCCCAAATTAAACTCTCAAGTTATCTAGTAAATAACTTACTTTTATCTTATTTAATTATCATATAATTAAATTAATTAATTATAAATTCATTTTAGCTAATTATGATTTTTTGTCTAAATAAAATTCATAAATTATATTAAAACAATTTTAATTTTATAATAATCTTATTAATATTAATTAACTAAATAATTAATATTTTAATAAGATTATCCAAGGATTTTGCTAGGATAAATCTACCATATAACGTCTTAATTTAGACATTATCCATTTAGACATAATATGTCATAAATTAGACATTATTCATCTAGACATGGAATGTCTTAATTTAGACATTATCCAAATAAGATAATCTTATCTACTATGTCTTAAAAAGATAACAAAACTTTAGATTTCACAAAATCTAATTTTTTGTCTTAAATTAATTTTTAATTGAACTTTTTCAATTAAATCCCCCATTTAATCATCTTTTATTTAATTAAGTCTAACTTAATAAATCCTAATTTTAATTCGACAATATCACCCTATTGTAACCCATTAGGCTCCCAACATATTAGCAATGAACACAATTAATCTATTAATTATGATCATAGATAAAAAGTAGGATCTAGCAACCTATCATGACCACCTTAATGTTGAATAGTCAATGTGACCTCATCAAAACCTTTTAGTAACCAACCTATTAGTGTAATACGATCCTTTCACCATATATCCCAGAATGAGCATGAGCATGGTACAGTGTCAACGCATGCTTTAATCCATGTTAGATTTTGCAACTCAAGGTTAACGATCATGAATCTATAATAAACTATTCTTGATAAATCACTTTGCTTTGGCTATAGACTTCAATCCAATTAACTATCATGAGATATCTCTCTAATGTCACTCGAAGTGGTGAATCCTATCTACATCACTCATTCATCTTCATTATGTTTCATATCATACCCAAAACCACCCTTATTTTGTATCCATCTTTTTTGACCTGCTCACAATGATTTCTGGGAATGATACTCCACACACAAGATAACCTGGTACCATAAGTTTGAGAACTAGTTACAAAATTGGCACATGAGAACTTATTCCATAGACATTTGAGTGACTGATACCAAATGGAGTTCTCATATAGGCCATGTTCAGTGAACTTGTTTCCATAAAACAAGCACCTATATGCTATTCCCAAGTCTCCCATATACTTTCACTTATGAGACCATTTACATGAATTAGGTGCATGGAGGCTTAACATATGCTAGTCTTTGTCCATTGTCCATGCCCTATCTTAATAATGCAATGACTAGGAACATTTTTAAAAACACGATTTTCTTGCATAAGAATCTCATAATTGTAACTCTTTACCATTCTTTTTAAAGCCAATGTGTTAGTTTCATCCGATTAGTGTTTGCATAATAGTCAATCATGCCACTAACATGAAAGAAAAACTGTGTCACTATAAAATAGTAACATTTACATAGATAATTGACTATGTATCCCATGTCTAATTTGATTGGCTCAAGTGCGTGTATCAACATCTCCCATCTGCACTAGAAATAATCATAAACATCTACTTATTAGAGAATATGTTAATTCATAGTTGATAATCTCTATTATTGAGTCATGAAACTATTAATTCATAGTTGATAATGTATTAAAATACACTTGGGCGAGGTTAGGCTTGAGTATTAGGTCAACTAAGCCCAACACTAGAAAACCCTAATGGGTAGCCCTACTTTGGAGTGTTTTTTAGAGCCAAATTAAAACTATTTTAATTAGCTTGTCCAAGATTAGGCTTTAATCTTATTAATATTTTAGCGAATTGCACTCCAAAGATTGCTATTCCATGTGCCTAGCCCACTAGCAAGCCCAACTTGGAGTAGTTCATAACTAATCTCTTGATTTGACAATTAAGGCTTTTGGCCCAACTCTTAAATTTATATGTTAGATAATTTAATTCATAATTAAATTTTCTAACCCAAGTAAAACAATTTTACTTCATTTAAATAATATTAATTAATTAACTAATTAAATATCAAATAATTATTTAATTTTACAAATACAATCCCTAAACCATGTCTACAATAGACACTATCTTGATAAGACATTTTTATCTTTATTGCCATATAAAGACATCTCTAATTAAATTTCATAAATCTAATTTATGGCTTAAACTATTCTTAATTGAACTTATTTAATTAAGTCCTCTTCATTATACCTTTTATTTAATTAAGTCATACTTAATTAAATCTTAGTTTTAATTTAATAGATCATCTTATTGTTTGTGACCTATTAGGTTTCCATCATAACAGTAATAAATATAATTACCTAATTAAGTGCATTTATATTTATAGACTAAGATTGGCCTCTAGCAAGGCATCATGGCCACCTAGTATGCAGGAAAAGTCAGTATGACTTCTTAAGAGACCTTTCAATAACCAACCTCTCAGTGTACTTTGGTCCTTTCACTAGGTATCTTGGAAAGACCGTGAGCATGGTGCAGTGGCTACTCAAGTATCAATCCATATTAGTTCTTGTAGCTTTCGATTAACCTCATGAGTTTGGAGAAACAATTTCTCTTAAATTCATCATGCATTGGCTAATGACTTTATCAAGTTAACAAAGCCAAGAACATATGACATATGTCTCCAATGTCACTCGAAATGGTAAATCCTCTTTGGATCACTCATTCGTCCACTATATGATTCATGTCATACCCAATGTAACCTACCTTAAGAATCCATCCATTATGGACCCATTTCAAGTAAATCAAAGTATGATGCTCTTTATATGAGATAACCTAGAGCCACAAGTCTGAGGACTAATATGCATGGCTAGCACATTAGAACATATTCCGTTGACACTTGAGTGACTTATACTAAATGGAGTTCTCATACGGGCCATGTTCGGTGAACTTGTTTCCATAAAATAAGCACCTATATGCTATCCCCAAGTATATCTATACTTTACCTTTTATGAGACTCAACGAGTCTCAATTAAAAAATGATCATGGACTGCTTCTTCACATGATCTAAGTACTATTCCATAATTGTGAATGTGCCAAATGTGAGGGAATAATGGCACTGTGAGGTGGTATGATGATAGCGACAATGGTGGTTTTCAACCCTTGGAGTGGTGGCACTTTGAGAGAATAAGAGAATACTAAATTTCTCACTCTTTTGATCACTTTTTTTCAAGTGTTTTGGTTCCACGCTCTTTTACCCACATAGCTTAGCCAAAAATCTCCTTAATCATATAGAGAAGAGTTTTGATCAAATTTAATTACTTGACTAATTGAAACTCTTTCACCTCAGGTAATTTCAATTTAATCTTAACTCTTATCTATGGTGGCAAAACCTAGACCATGAAATAGGCATTATGAATTTCAACCAAGGCACAGCGAATGTGGACTTAATTCATGCTAGGTGCACCATAGACAAGTTTACTAGGTTAGGTCTCTTTGGAACTTATTTCACCAAATTAAACTCTTAATTTATCTAATAAATAACTTAATTTTATCTTATTTAATTATTACATAATTAAATTAAGATAATTAAGTAGAAACCTTTTTTAGCTAATTATGAGTTTTTATCTAAATAAAATTCAAAAATTAAATTAAAATAAATTTAATTTTATAATAATCTTATTATTAATTATCTAAAAAATTGATATTCTAATAAGATTATCCAAGGATTTCGACTCAGATAATTCCACCGCATAATGTTTTAATTTAGACATTATCCATCTATGTATGTCTTAAATTAGATACTATCCATTTAGATATGGAATATTTTAATTCTAGATATTATCCAGATAAGACAATCTTATCTACTATGTCTTAAAATGACAACAAAATCTTAGATTTCACAAAATCTAAATTTTTGTCCTAAATTAATTCTTAATTGATTTTTTTCAATTAAGTCCTCCATTTAATCATCCTTTATTTAATTAAGTCAAACATAATTAAATCTTGATTTTAATTCGATCTATCATCCTATTGTGTATGACATATTAGGTTCCTAACATGTTGGTAATGAACACAATTAATCTAATTAATTATGTTCATGGATCAAAAGTGGATCCAGCAACCTCATCAAAACCTTTCCATAACTAGCTTATTAGTGTAATACAATCTTTTCACCATATATCCCGAAATAAGCATGAGTAGTGTACAATGTCTACTCATGCTTCAATCCATGTTAGATCTTGTAATTCAAGGTTAACAATCATAAATCTATGAAGAATGATTCCTAATAATTCATATTGCTTTAGCCAGAGACTTCAATCTAATTAATTATAGTTAAAATCATTTAAAATATGTCTTTAATGTCACTCAAAGTGGTGAATACTCTCTACATCACTCATCCATCTTTAGTATGTTTCATATCATACCCAAAACCACCCCTTATTTGGTATCCATCTATTGTGGACCCATCTGTGATGATCTCTAAGTATGAAACTCCACACACAAGATGACCCAATATCGTAAATTTGAGGATTTGTTACATAACTAGCACATGAGAACCTATTCCATAAGCACCTAAGTGACTAATACCAAATGGAGTTCTTATATGGGCTATGTTCAGTGAAATTGTTTCCACAAAATAAGCACCTCTATGCTATCCCTAAGTATCCTATATGCTTCAACTCATAAGACCAACTGTACACATCATGTAAATGGAGGCTTAACATATGTTAGTTTTTATGCATTATCAATTCCTTGTCTTGATAATATAATGACTAGAACATTTTTAGAAACAAAACTTTAATGCATAAGGATCTCATAATTGCAACTCTTTACAATTTCTTTAGAAGCTATTGTGTTTCAAGGGCTTTATCCAATTGGTGTTTGCATAATAGTCAATCAGACCATTAACATAAAGGAAAACCCTTTATCAATATTAAATAGTAACACCTATATAGTAATTGACTATGTATCGTATGTCCTAATTTAATTGGTTTAAGGGCACATACCAACACTAACATTGTCACTCAATAATTTCTAAATGACATAATATCGCCGTAATACATTTTTGGATTTATAATGAGAACTTAGCTCCTTAGCTTGCATTATGGCTCTATTGTTATCAGTTAACAATGCCCAGAACCACATCAAGTTCATTAAATGAACTTATCCATCCAAAGTTCCTCTAATGTAGCTTTACATATAGGGATATATCCTACTTCAATTATTAAGTTTATAGTCTTTTCATGTTTAGAACCATTCCAACTAACTATAGCACTAAGGGAAAATACAAAACTACTTTGTGATTTGCTTTCAACCCAATCATTTTAGAAGCTAAAAATAAAACAACCCCTAATAAGGAGTTTAAGCTTTTTATATATCGTAGGCAGGTTTCCTTTATCAAATGTTTTAGGAAACAACTCTTTTGAGTACTATAACTATGTACTGTAGGCAAGTTTCCTCTCTTAGAGTTTTCCATGGTAAACCTCTTTAGCACTTTACCTTTGTAAGTGGATTGAGATAAGCCAAGCAATCTTTTTGATCTATCTCTATAGATCTTAATTCTCAGAATGTATGTTGATTCTCCCAAATCTTTCATGGAGAATTTTGTAGTCATCTAGACCTTAGTGGCCTATAGCATTGGTATGTTGTTCCTATGAGTAACATGTCATCAACTACATCACCAAGAAAATAATAGCTTGCCCATTCATCTTGTTATAGACACATAAATCATTCAGATTCTTTACGAAGTTAAATTCTTTAATTGCTTCATCACATCTGATATTCCAACTTTGTGAAACTTACTTTAGTCCATCTATGGACTTTTTCAATCTACATACTTGATTTGGATTTGACTTGGATGTAAAACTATCAGGTTATATTATGTACACTTCATTTTGTAACTTTCCATTAAGGAATGTAGTTTTTACATCCATTTGCTATATCCTATAATCATTAGATGTACTTATAGCAAGCATTATTTGAATGGATTTTATCATGGCAACTGATGAAAAGGTTTTCTCATAATCAATGCCTTCTACTTGACTATAACCTCTTACCACTTATCTAACCTTGTACATTTGTACATTGCAATCAATGTCAGCTTTTCCCTTAAAGACCCACTTATACCTATGGGTTTTATCCCTTCGAATAGATCAACCAGAGTCTATACTTAGTTGATATTCATGGCTTCTATTTTAGATTTCCTAATTTAAGCTATTGATCGAAATCAATGTTAGACAATGCTTCTTCGAAGTTGATAAGTTTAATATCACAAGGCAAGCCTTCTTAATCATAAAAAATCCATATTCTCTAGAGCTTGCTTGATCCTACCAGATCGATGGAGTAGTTGTGTCTCTTGATTTCAGATTAAGCATCTGATGCTTCAACTATTGGCTCAAGTTCCATTTGAATGTTTGTTTATAGTTCTTAAACTTTTTCAAAAGGTGTCCATGTTTTGAGACAAACATATTTTGCTCATTAGGATTATAAAAGTAGTACTTAGCATTTTTTTAGGATATCCTACAAACTTATGTTTGACTGATCTTGCTTCAAGCTTATCAGTTGTTGCATGCTTCATGTAAGCAGTTCATCCCCAAATCCCTATGTAAGACAAATTTGGCCTTTTACCTTTCCATATCTCATATGTTATCAACAGATTTGCATAAAACCTTATTTAAAAGATAAGCATAAGTTTCAAAGGCATATCCCTGGAAGGATATCGGAAGGTCTACCTTAGACATCATGGTTCAAACCATCTCTAGCAAAGTTTGGTTCCCCTTTTAGATACTCCATTGTGTTGTAGTGTTCTCGGTGGAGTCCATTATGACAGAATCCCATTCTTAGTCAAATGATCCAAGAAATTTAGAATTTAGTATTTTCCTCCTCGATCAGATGTAAGAGCTAAAGTACTCTTACCAGTTTGTTTTCTTAATTTAGCCTTATACACTTTGAACTTTTAAAAAGCTTTAGGCTTGTACTTTATTAAGTACACATACATATACCTAGAGTAATCATTAGTAAACTTAATGAAGTAAGAATACATATTTGTAACTATTGATTCATTGGTCCATATACATTTGAACGTACTAGGCCCAATAAATTCGCAGCTCTATCATGTTTACCAGTGAAAGGAGACTTAGTCATCTTACCAAGCAACCAACATTCACATGTTCCATATAATTCATAATCAAATGGTTCTAGATATCCTAGCTATCCGAGTCTCATTGATATGACCAAGTCTAAAATGATAAATATAGGTTTTACTTGGGTCATTACTTCTTACTCTTTTTACATCCATATTAAGTAAAGGCATATTTAGATGTAGTGCATGCAACATATTCTATAACGGGGCCAATACATAGACCACATCATTTAGGATGATCAAACAACTATTGCCTTTCATCCTAAACTCAAAATCATCATTCATGGTGAGGTATGAAACCAAAATGATGTTTCTTGACAATCTTGGAACACAAAGACATTCTTTTAGTTCCATAGTCATGCCCGTAGGCAATAATAAGGTATAGGTTCCAATGGCAATGGCTTCAACTTTTTATCCATTGACTATTCAAAATGACCTTATTAGAGCCTAATTTTCTACTGCTCTTTAACAGGCTTATTTCATTACATAAGTGGATCCATATCCTGAATATATTATCTAAGAGGTAGTGTTAATAGTAGAATAGTTTAACTCAATCACACTAATGTGGAAGTTAGCAACCTTCCTTTCAATGAATACTTTTCTCAATTTAACATACGTATCCAAACACTTTAGGCTTATGGCATGAATACGCCTCACAATGTAGTTAATAAAATACCAATATCAACAACCTAGTATAAAATGAGTATTAGTTAGTTTTTCACATATTAACCAAGGTATTAAATCTTTATTGGTCTTCCCACTAATTTTATGATATAATAGCCCTTATTATTATTATTTGAAATCTTTTCAAGGTATTTCTAGTGGACTGGTATCTCTTTCAACATGTTGCAACCTTGAGCGACTCAACAAATTACAGCAAGCCTTGTTAGGTAGGCAACATAACTTACCAATTATATTTTCTTGCAACTCCTAGATCTATTAGGTGGCACTTCTTTGCTTAAATGCATCACATACGTTTCAACTAATCATCAACTCTAACACTATATGGTCAAATGTGACACACTCAAACCTTACAACATTAGTTGAGTAAGTCCAATTGCTTATAACTCATGTCGTTCAGGCAGAAAGGGACATTAAGTGACTCAATAAATCACCTTCGTTGGAACTCGGGTATCTTGTTTAAATAATAGAAGGCATCATTATCATGCATAGCATGTGACTCAATATTGTACAAGGGATTTTGTTCTTTTATTCTATCTTTTATTTAAGGTCTCATCATATTTGCATGCATAGCATTTATAATATCACATAAAATAAATCTACTATCATGCATGCTACTTGTATGATTATGGATTACTATATAATGCAATTCCCTTGAGCCATCAAAGGAAATTGCTTGGTCAATTCTTAGGTGATTACATACAAAGTCTTTGCTAGCTTCTTCTAATCTCTTAAGCTTCATGATGCATTCGCTTGGATCTCTATCTTTGAGTTATAAAATTTTTCTTAACTAACCCTAATTTTACACTTATCTAATTATATTTGTAATAAAGAAATCTTGAGTTACATTCAAAGGGAATCAAGTGAGAAAAGAATTTTAGAATCTTAAAAAAAATAGAGATAAGGCAGGGTTCACAGACCTTATTTAACAAATTTGAATATCCATTAATAATCAACCATACATCCATAATCATAGTAGGCCTAGTCCATAATCATCCCTTACATCCATAACAATTATGAATATATATAAACATATGTTTTAAATTCAAGTTATCAATTTTTTATGCTTAAATAATTGATCTATATGTAATTTTATTAAGAAAAGAATTTTTTTACATGATTAACATTTACTCTAATCATATTAGAATAAATTCTATTTCAAATAATATTAATCATTTAAATTAAATATATTCTTAAATTAATCAAATTAATTGAATTTTAATGCTTATTTTATTATCTAATTTATATCTTAAAAAATTTAAGAAAAATAATACAATTGGATAATTAAATGTTTGATGATATGTAAGAGTTTTAATTAGATTTAGCCTCTTAGAAAGGTGTTTTGTGCCAACCATGCTAACTTTTAGCAATTATTTAATTTAATTTAATTTAATCTAATCATATTAGATTTTAAATCTCAAGAAAATTAAAATTGGAAGAATCCTACTCCTATCTCAAGGATGTTTCAATTAGGATAGTATTCAAAACTCTGCTACGTACCTACCTAAGTCCACAAAAAGCTGAACGTCTGCCTACCATAGTCCACAAAGAGCTAGATGCCTACCGAGTCAGAGCCTAAGGAGTAAGATACCAACTAACCTTAGTCCACAAAGAGATGGATGCCTATCAAGCCAAAGTCCACATCAATAGGCACCTATCTAAGGGGTTAAACTTTAGATAACCTAAGAGCCCGGTCAGGAGGATAAACCATAAAAAACTCTTTTAGGCTTTTATCGGAGTCATTGCCAATGTATTATACTCATCATGATGAAGCATTAATTAAATATAATTTTTGTAGGCACTAAAAAGTTATCACCCTTGCCTGGACAAAATAGTTCTTATTTGTCTTTGCCTAACTCCTTATACTCAGCAACTGCCAAAGAAGGGCAGCTATAGATACCTCATTTTGTCTGTGCCAATTTCTAGCTTCTTGAGACTTATTGAAAGGTAAGGGAATAAAATAATGAAAATAGTAATGAAGACAACTATTGGGAGCATATTGCCAAGCATTATGAAAGACATGGCTCCAAGCAAAATTTTTTTTGTTAGGAAAGGTATGAAATGCCTAGGGATCATATTAAAAAGTGCAAAAAAAGGCAACAAAAGTCATTATTCAGGGCATCATCAGGTCCATTTGAATAAACATTGATCAATTCCCATCATTCTTAGCTAAGGTGAGATGTTTAAAGAGTCAAAAGTATGAAAATTCACAACAATATAAGGGTGTATCGATACATGACTCTTAAGTATCAATACAAGGGCTTAATGTTGTAAAAAAACAAGTTTCACATTTTGTATCAATACAAATAAGTTGTGTATTGATACATAATGCTTGAATATCGATACCACAAGCATTTGTATCAATACATACACTTGAGTATCGATATGTATCGATGCGAGGCTTGTCAGTAGCTTGAAATTGTGATTTTAGGCCAAATGTATCAATACACAAGCTTTTGTATTGATTCCTAGAGGCACAATGTTCTTTGTATCAAGACAAGGATCTTTGTGTTGATACTTGGAGGCAAAATTTATTTTATGTATCAATACAAAGTTTTTTATATCGATACAAGCAAGCATTTTTGCCCAATTCATGACATTTTCAGCCCTTGGACTATCGATTTAAAACTCTGATTTGAAAACATTTTTAGCACCAAAAATCATTAAAATTTATACCAGGCCTCAGCATTGGACTTATGATAGGGTTTTAACAAATTTTTAAGGCCTAAAATGGCTTGAAACTAAGCATTGTGCATGAAATACATAGATTGTTTAGGGGCATGCTAGGCTTTTCCTTAGCTATAAACGATTACAGCTCTTTTGGTCCACCACCCTGCTTAGCTAACTAAGCATAGTACCCAAGGTTGTTATATGGTACATGGAGAAAACTTTAACATACCATCATTTTTGGCCCCTAAACCCTTAGCTAAACCTTTGGTTGTAAAGAGCCAACTTTGGTTTAACCAAAAACACCTACAGTAGAAACTCTTGTTTTTACACACACTCTTAACACTCTTCAGCCACCATAAAATCAAAAAACTTTCTTCATTCTTGTAGCTCCCCAAACTACCTACAAACTCATGAAACCCTTAATTTCTTTCACTTTTCAAACTCCCTTCCATCAATACCATAACCAAAAGATCCCCTTATTGCATTCCTTTCTTGTTAAAAAATAGCAAAGAGAGGTCCACTCTAAAGGAAAACGTTAAGGTTTAAAGCTTGTTGGTATATTTTCCTCATATTTCTCTATTTATTTTCTATTTTTATTTTTCTCATCATGTTAGTGACCCTTTTGATGTTAGCATGACTATTTTAAGAACTCCATGCATTGTTGTAGCCTTGGTTGTGGTAGATTTAGGACTTTTGCTTTTATAACCCCTTGACCACGTTTTACTAGGCTTGTGTGCTAGATTTACTTTGAAATCCTGCCTTGATGCTGCCCATGGAAATTCTAGCAACCTTTTCTTTGTTTAAACATGTTCTTGTCACCTTTCATAGCATGATCTTATTGTCACTCATGGAACTAAAATGTCTACGCATCTTCAAGCTTATTTCTTGCATTTTTGTTATCTTTTCCATGTCAAAATGTTATGTTTATTTATTTAGATGTGCTATCCATTTTCATCATCATGTAGATCACATTTACTTCACAATATGTTTGTCAAGATGCTTGCTTGTTTGCTGCAAAAATTAATTTTCAAAAAACCCCATGTTTTTGTTACCTTTAATAAACGAAGAATAACATTAATTTTGATGTTTTCATTAAATCGGTTCGCTAATTGTAGAGATTAATCAAGCTTTCCAGGTGAGGATTCATGGTTAAATGAGCTCAAAAATGTTGTTTTTTAAAAGAAAAATAACCCTTTTATTTGTCAAAAATATGAGGCCTTGATCTTAAGTTTAACACCCTTGTTTGTGGCATGGTCAATAGGTTGTTTCATCATCCTAAACTACTTTGGGATTGCAGAATGACCATGCAATGCCTATGTCACCATTTTCTCCATGTCATGGACGTTCGGATGTCCATGGCTCAAGTTTAACCCTAGGAAACTCGAAAAATCACATAACACCTTTTTTTTGCCTTGCCAACACTATGGTCATGACTTCAAAAAATCACTTTCGAACCTTAAGATATCTTTCTAGAATATTTGGATATTTTCCTTAAAAGGTATCGAATTACCTTTCCAACGAATTCTTGTTTGCCTTTAAATCATTTTGGATGGGAGTTAAGATTTTTTGAACTGATGCTATCTAGAACCCCTGGAAATAATGATTTGTATTTTGTTTGGGTCATTTCAGCACATCAAATGATTTTTCTAAATTTTTAAAATGTTTTTTCATGAAAACTACATGAAATTCCATTTTTAGAAAGTTATTGTTTGTGATTTAACAATCTTGAATGAGTCCAGAGTGATTTTTGAAAGTCTATTACGCCATTTTCCTTGTGCGTGTTGTCAGTGCTAAGACAACCTCAACTTTAACAATTAATTCACCCTAGAAAGTGATTTTTTGGGATCTTTGAAATATTTTTACATTAACCCTTATTGAGTTATCTTCCCAATAGTACTTCACCTGACCTCTAAAACCTCTAAATTTGCCTGAAATAAATTCAAGAAGGGTGATAGTGCAATGCTATCCATAATTTTGAGATTTGAAAGATAAAACAAATTTTCTTAAGCCATTTTTTTTAGGTGTTCAAATGCCTCATAATGCATCTGTTTAATTCTCCATGGAGTCATGTTTAACCAAAGAATTCCCATAAGGCTCATATCAAGGCCAAAACATAAAAAAAAAACATTAATCTTCTTTTTTATTGAATTACCAATTTTAATTTTAAAAAACTATTTTAACCAAAAAATATTATATTCTTCGAAAATATCAAAAATTTTCACCATTGGGTATACTCTAATCCAGTCTTCCAAGGGACACACCAACCTTGCTTTTCACATAACAACTAAGATTTTCTCTCTTCCAAACATCCCTAGCTCTTTTACTTAAAACTTTATTTCTAAAATATCTAAAATATTCACTATTGCAGATACTCCAACCCCACTTTTCAAGAGGTTACTCCAACCTTGTTTTCCATACGAGATCTAAAAATTTCTCTTTTTTAAACATCCTTAGGCCTTTTAATCGAGACTTTTTTTTGTACCTTAAGCGACCAATAAGTCTAAGTGTGTTTCAAAATTTTCATTTTGGCTATTCCTTAATAATCAAAGACATTTATGAGATACATTCTGACTATCCCTCCTTTTATGCTTTCATACGTTTATTTTTATGCAATGTCATTACATTTTTTCCTTTCACTAATATGTTTCCTTTCGTGGTGTCCATTGTGCATTCATATTTTGAAGTAAAAGGCAATGTTCTGTGTCGGTATCTTTTCAATGCTTGACACAAAATATCCAATTATCAAAATTAAATCCAATGATCATTTCTGTCGAAACTCCTTTTGTTCTTTATATATCTAAGGTGCATACGCAACTTAAAATTTTTATTCAAAACTTAGGTTTACAATTTTTAAACAAAATTCATGCATTAAAAAAAGGTTATATCAAAATAATAATAAGTCAAAACTAAAGAAATTGAAACCAATGTAAGACATGGCAAGCAGGTACCCAATTTTAGGCATCATAGGGGTGCTAATCTTTCCCCAGGCATAACCAACTCTTAAGCCCAACCAATGAATATCTGGACCTTGTAGACTGTGAAATCAATTTCAAGTTTCGTAACTCAGAATATCGTTTTTAATAGGCATTTGATCATGCCTTGCTTCAAATGATCAATGGTGACTCCAAGTCTTTGGTCACTTTGATATGGCCATCTAAGACCAGTTGGATAAGCGATTTGTTTGAAGATTTTTCCCCTTATTATCATTTCATCATGCCTAATCCAAATCCTAATCAAGGGATAACCCAAAGGCAATTCCTGACATTTCTTTTTTTAAGTCATGCTTATCACCACCTAAGCAATTCGGGCGAGTGTTGTGCCTAGGTAAAGGCATATTGTGACAAATGGTATATCCAAGAATACCTACTGGGTTAAGGGTAGCTTATCAAGTTCAAATAGATGACCTTGATCTACCCACATTGTGATAATGCATAGTGTGGCACCTAAACTTCGAATGGAGTAAGTGTTAATTAATGCTCATGAAATCATTTAAACTTTTTAGAATAGTTTAATAAAGACTATCACAATGAGAAGGCTGACATCTCTAAAGAATCGTTGTTAAACAAGATGTTAGAAGGTAGCCTAATTAGGTTTAATGTGATAAGATGTAGTTCAAGACTTGATGTAGCCTAGTCAGTTATAGACCATGATCCATGCATTGTCATTATACTTTCTTATGCAAAAAGACAAATGAAATAATAAAAAAACATGCCATAATTTTCGAGAGCTAAATTAATAAAGTATAGATTGTGAGGAATACTTTGATATTATAAAAATAGAAAGCTTATAAAAGTTTTGATATTAGACATGTTTTGAGATTAATTCACTTTTTTTCGTATATGACACCTATATTAGTAGTAAAATATATGTGACATATTGTAAGAAAAAATAAAAAGTAGTGAAAATAGACCACGAAAATGGTAGTCTTATTGATATTAATCAAACCTTACATTCTTATTAATGTTTTTGAAACATTATATGATTTATTTTGGCAATCGAATGCCAATTAAAGATGATTGCTAGCATTTGATGTCACACATAGATATCATTAATCATAGAATTTATTCTATGTTATGGTCTCATTATTTTCAAACATATCCTTGTAATGGTATTGAGAAATGATGATGGCCAACATGGAGGAAGCAACCCAACTGATGTAGGTTAAGCTTGTCGATCCATCTAGTAAAGTTTATAAAACTTTTATGATTTATTATTGAACATTTAGATTTTTTGTTTTTGACAGTTATGCACTGATTGTGAGGATATTATTTTGAATAATGTTTTGAAAATTATGTTGGCATATGGATGCCATGCTATTTAATTCCTCCATTTTAATAAATCATAATAGAATTGTACTACAACTTGGCTTATCACTTAACTTATATTGAATGAACATATACTTTATATGTTAAAGCCCAATTAATTTATTGAAATCTAAAACGAGATTTTGAATTGGATTCCCTACAAGAATTTTACACATGTAAGGTTTAGTGGGAGCCCATATAAATTATTAGAAGTTACTAATCATGTTTAAGTGACAATAAGTCATAAATATTTGGATGCAACTTAGGAAAAGGTTCTAAACTAGAATTACTTATTTATATCCATGAGTCATCAAATAAGTCATTTCATTTTAGGCTTACAAAATGGAATAGTTTTGGATTGTTAGCTAATAACCTAAATAGTTGGTTCTAATAGTTGTAAGACAATTAACCATATGATTAGAATCAAGGTCTCTTTGTGATCCAATTAGTTTATTGACTCAATTATATAGATTATCTCATATGAATAAACATATTCTCCATAGAAGACACTTAAAACAAAATGATTTTCTCAAGTGCAGGTGGGAGATTTAGTATATGCCCTTGAATTAATCAAATTAGGACATGAGGTATATAGTTAACAACTGCATACTAGTTACTAGCTCTAGTAACATAAGGTTTTCCTTCATATTGTGGCATGATTGACTATTATGAAACCACTAACTGCATAAAGTCGATGAAACTTAAATGGCCTTATAAAAGAATTACAAAGTGATGCAATTATGAGATCTATATACATCAAAGCTAAGTTTCTCAAAATGTCCCTTGTTATTTTTTGTTCGAATAGGGCATTGGCAATGCTTAAAAAGCAGCACATGTTATGCCTTTTTTACTTATGAAATAAGCAACTAATCCCACAGATTAAAACTTATGAGATACTTGTATGGTATAAGGGTGCTTACTTTTTAGAAATAAGTTCACTGAACATGGCCCTATTAGAACTCTATTTGGTATTAGTCACTTAAGTGTCTATGGAATATGTTCTTATATACTAGTTATGTAAATAGTCATCTGACTTGTGATACCAAATCATCTTGTATGAAGAATGTCATACTTAGAGATAATCATGAACGAGTCCGTAAGGATAGATACCAAAGGAAGGGTGGTTTTGGGTATAACATGAAGCATATGGTAGATAAATAAATGATCCAAAAAGGATTCATAACTCCTAGTAACATCATAGATGTATCTTGACTATTCTTAATTATGGTTAATTGGATTAAAGTTTTTAGCCAAAGTATAGTGAATTACAAGGAATCGTTTCTCATAGATTCATTATCATTAACCAAGAGTTGTAAAACCTAACATGGATGAAGCATGAGTAGACACTATACAGTTCGCATGCTCATTCTAGGATATTTGGTGAAAGGAGCATATTACACTAATAGGCTAGTTAATGGAAGGTTTTGTTAAGGTGACATTGACTCTTCAATATTTAGGTGGTCATGATAGGTCACTAGATCCGACTCTTGATGTATGAACATGATTAATGAGATTAATTATGTTCATTACTAACATGTTAGGAAGCTAATGGGTCACACACAATAAGATTGATTTGTTAGATTAAATCCAAGATTTAATTAAGCATGACTTAATTAAATAAAAGGTATAATAAAGAAGACTTAATTGAATTAGTTCAATGAAATTTAAGATACAATCTAATAAGAGATTTCCAAGGCTTGATATTTTTAATTAACCCTTAGTTAAAGAATAAAAATTTTGATTTTCAATTAAAATCCCTTAATAAATGAAACTATTTCACATTGTCCCAAAGTAATTTGGCTAAGAGATAATTGTCTTCACAAGATAAGCACATCCTGCTTGTAATATTAAGGCATCCGAATTTGGATTTCTTAAAATCTTAATTACATTGTAATCTTTTTTTATTGAACCTTTTTAGTCAAGTTCATCAAATTTAACCTTTATTTAATTAAGTTTAAATTAATTAAATCATAAGTTTAATCTTACAATTCTATCATATTATGTGTGATTCACAAGGTTCCTAAAACGTTGGCAATGAATATAACTAATCTAATTAACTATTAGATGTCAATTAACTATTTAGCATGTATAAATATGAAATACATATATGTATACATAGGTTGTCATATATAGATAAACAATGTCTAATTAAGTTACATAATTGATATCAATAAAGAATGAGAAATTGATCTCAAAATGCCCACTTCAAGAAGAAAAAGTTGGTTAGTATGGAATCCCACATTGAAAACTTATAAGCTATTTCATGTATTATGTTTTAAGGTAAGGTTGGACCTTGAGAGGCATCTAAGGTAAGGACCTACATAAGTTTGGTTGGACCACAGACCACTAAACTAAATCGAGCTAGGTCACATTCAGGCAAAAGGTGGTGTAGGCCTTATCTTTTAAGAGCCCAAACCTTTAAACTTATTTAAACCTTAACCCAGCCAATGTCTAATTAAGATATATCTATTTTTATTTGAATTATTTTATTTTTAAAAAATTTAAATAGTACAGATTAAGATAAATGATTTTGTTTAAACAATTTTGTTGGTTTGAATTTTTAATTAAAAGCTATTTGAAAATAGTTTTCTTTGGTCTAAACTATTTTATAGATTTTTGTCATTTTTTTTCTTAACTCTGCCTTCTAGTTTTGGTTCTATCATTATGAGAGAAAATTACTACATCTTCTCAGTATGCAAATTGCCATTAACAAATGTTATCGATAACAATGAGATTGAGGCATCTTGGAGACAAATTGTGATTAGGGTCAAGCACTTGAGAGGCAAACAAATACTTTACTAAGGTTATAAATTTTATTTATGTCCTGTTCAATGACATTTAGTAAGTCTGAATTATTTATTGATGTTGTTCATCTTCTCCATAGCAATGTTATTTTTAGAATTTGCTTTTATCTTTAGTATTAAACCGGTTCCCTATCTATTGGAACCAACCCTTAGATCGGTAATGATCTTAAGATGATATTGCTTCAATACTGTGTTTATTCAATGCTATTTTGATGATTCTAATTGCTATTGTTTTATCTTATTTGATTTATATTGTATTGTTAAGTTAGTGTATTTTGATCAGTGTATGTTTCAACTTGTTTTTCCAACAAATTTAATAAATTCATACTGATTTGGACCTATTATTTTAAATAACATATGGCATAACCTTTTACCGGTAATGTTAGTGCACCAGTACCACCACTACCATTAAATGCTACACACGGTAAGAAGTTTGAGAAGTTCAATGGTGTGGACTTCAAATGGTGATAGTAAAAGATGCTGATTTATTTAAACACTCCAAATTTAGCCAGTTTTTAAAGAAGGAAAAATGGATACTATTGTGATGGCTTTAGTGGATGCATGGAAACATTTAGATTTGTATGCATGAATTATATCATTAATAGACTGGACGACATGTTATACAATGTGAATAATCTAATCAACACAGTAAGAGAGTTATGGAAATTCGTGGATAAGAAGTGTGGAATCAAAGATGTTGCCATGAAAACTTTATGGTTAGCCAATTTTAGACTTCAAAATGGTGGACTCCAAAATCAAGATTAGTTAAGTCTAAGACTTTCTATTAATCTTCTATGAAATTTCTTCAAAAGGTATAATACCTAGCAAGTTATTTCAGTTGCCACTTTTATAGGAAAACTATCACCTTTGTGGAATGATTTAAGAAATATCTCATGCGTAAGAGAAAAGAGATGAATTTAAAAGACTTAATTATTCAGTTAAAAATCGAGGAGGATAACCATGGTTTACAAAAGAAAGGTGGAGTTTAGACTCTAGAAGTGAAGGCAAATGTTATGGAACATTCGCACAAGACTAACATGAGGAAACAAGTTGGTTTTTGTTTTTCCTAAGGAAATAATAAAGCTAGGGTGAAAAGGTTCCCTTGAACTTTTTTTTTGTGTAACAAGCCAGGACACTGTGCAAAAGACTATCATCAAATAAAGAAGAAAGCTTAAGCCAACTTAGTTAATAATAATAAGATCGAGCTTGCTGCTACTGTGACTAAAAAAAACATGGTGGAAAACCTGAAGACATGGTAAATTGACATCGGTGCCTATTATCATTGCTGCTACTATCATCAAATAAAGAACAAAAAGAAAAAAGCTCAAGCCAACTTAGTTAATAATAATGAGATCGAGCTTGCTGCTATTGTGACTAAAGAAAACATGGTGGCAAACTTAAAGAAATGTAAGTTGACATCGGTGCCGATTATCATGTTTGTTCTAATAGGAAGAGTTTCTTCAAGTATAAAGATGCTGCTAATGATGACAACTATTTATAGGCAACTCTTCAATCTATAAAGTATGAGGCCATGGGAAAGTAGTGCTCAAAATGACATATAAGAAAGAACCAACCTTGAACAACATGGTTCATGCTCCAAAAATTAATAAGAATTTAGTTTCCAGCTTTTTATTGAGTAGGACCAGATTAGGTTGGTCTTTAAGTCTGTCAAACTTGTACTTTCCAATTATGGCATGTTTATACGTAAGGGGTATTAATGTGATGGGTTTTTCAACTTAATGTTATGAAACTTGTTTTAAAGAACAAGAATATAAATAAAATGAGTTTTTCTATTTATTTGCTTGAGTCTTCTAATGTATGACATGGTGTAGACACCTTATTTTGTCTGAGCCATCATCCAAGGTAGTAAGAGTCACTATTCGGGGAATCATCAAGTCCATTTGGATAAGCACAAATCAGTCATCCATCATTCCTCGTTGAGATAAAGTGTCTAAGAAGCTAGAGGTGCATAAAATCCTTATTTGTATGAGTAGGTATCAATACATGGCTTTTAGGTATTGATATATATTGCCACATCATCAAAACCCCAAAAATTATTGTTGATATCAATACAAAAGGCCATTTATTGATACTTATGTTGTAGTATCGATATAAGAGGCTTTGGTATAGATACTAGATTATTTCAAAGCTAAAATCATGATTTTTGGCTAAAATGTATCGATACATTAATGGAAGCATCAATATAATTGGTGTGGTATCGATACAGGCCTTCCAGTCTTAAGACTAAAAAGGAATTTTTGTTCTTGGTATCGATATAGGCCATTTGTATTGACACTAGAAGGCAAAATGGGTTTCTTGGTCATAATGCAAACTTCATTGCATCGATACACTAAAGCATTTTGCCCAATTCGTGCCATTTTTCAGCCTTTGCACCATTGTTTTAAATGTTTTTAGCACTAAAAATTATCAAAATTCATACCAAGCCTTAGCATTGGACTTCTGATTGGGTTTAACAAATTTTTAAGGCCCAAAATGGCTTGAAACTAGGACATATGCATGAAATACATGGATTGTATAGGCACATGCCTGGCTTTTCTCTAGCTGCAGGCTGCTTCAGCCTCTCTGCTCCACTACTCTGTTGGTGCAACTAGCTAGTCATAGTACCTAAAGCTATTATATAGTACATGGAGAAGACTCAAAAATACCCTTCATTTGACTTCAAAAAAGCCTTGTTTGAGCGCTAGATATTGAAAACAACTTAGCTTAGCCAACACATTTTTAGCCACCCAAAATCCAAAAACTTTCTTCATTCCCTTAGCTTCCCCAAACCACCACTAAAAACCCTCCAAAACCTTTCTTTTCCTTCACTTTCACCCTTTAAACTCCCCTCTATCCATTTCATAACCAAAAAGCCCCCTCTTTTCATCATTTCTTGCTAATCAATAGTAAAGAAAGGGAAAAAAGTGAGCTTAAAACTGTTGCTTAAAGGAAAGGCTAAGGTTTAAAGCTTCTTGTCTTAGGAATGCCTAAGGATGAAAGACATTTTTAATGTATTTCTATAATTTGAACTGATTATTTATATTTATACATTCAAGGTTTCATTATATCATTACTATTCCATCTTTATTTAGATTTACATATTAAAGTAAATGTAAGCAAATATGGCTCATTAACTACTTATGTTTATACTATTAAAATGTTGCATATAATAAACTTTATAAGCAAGAAGACAACATTCTAAGGTAAGTAGTTTAAATTGATAGTCCATAGTCTATGAGGTTAATGTAAGCAATTAACCCATGTTAAGACTATTATGTCGCCTAAATCCATTGGAAAGATGGCTTGTCTGGCCATCTAGAATAGGTAACTCTTGAGTAGAGACATAATTGTATCGCCTAGATGTGGTGATACATTGGACTGGACCAAAGTGTAATTAATCCATTAATAAGCTCATTTAATTTGATTAATTCACTTTTGACTTTTGTAATTACCTTAATCCTAAGTAATTGACTTTATATGTATAACTTATACTTGATGAGAACTTAACTTATAAATATGGAATCATAGCTCCCATAAAGAGTTAAGGTTATCCTCTTAAAAGGCATTATACGGGATAGTGAAAATAAATAAGGCATTAATCATTTGTTTATCAAAAGATAAATTGTTCACATGTCGTGGACAATCATTTTTGCGTAGAGAGTATAATGGAACTTTAAAATAAGATGATCAAGTAGATAAAATGGATTTTTTAACCTTATATTGATCATATGAGGGTGTTACACATATGACAAGGTCATTAGACTAAACAACTATTTATAAAGCTTACGTAATACAGTATATAATTTAGAGTGTAGTCTCAGGTCCTTAGTGCTACAACCCTGAGAGTAATAATTATGTGATCAATTATTCAATGTACAATAATTAATACATAGAATATTGGAGCCTAATATGTCCAATTGGTCCCTCCACTAGCTTAATATAATTCCTTAACTGATAGTTATTGATCAAAAAACTTAAAATCAGATGATTCTCAATATGGTGAAGTGGTGCACCGGATACACTCTTTTGTAAAGAGGTAGGCATATGCTTTACTAAATAAATAAAAGATAATTTTGGTGTTATCTATTTAGAATATATATTTAATTTGGTTAAAATATTTATTTAGATAAGAATTAGTAATTTAAATTAATTATATTTATCTTTTGATAAATACTGGAATTAATTTAAATTAAATAAATATGGGAAATTAATTATTTATAAATTAATTTAATATCCATTAAGTCTTGTTTAAATATTTATTTATAACTTAAATATGAAAAATATTCCAAATAAATTAAGAAAAATTATTTTTATTTGTTTAATTTTAATTTACGATTAAAATAAAATTATTTCACTATAGTTATTTTTTTATTTTGATGATTAGTACATAATTATTCGATTCGAATAAAATTGTCATGATTTTATTTCGAATTAGAATTGGATTTATGGAAAATTATTAGGTTAAATAAAATTAACAGTTTAATCAAAATTAATAGTATTTAGATTAAATGAACTAAACTTTATAAAATAAATTGGGCAAAAAATATATATAGATATACTTAGGCATGGCTAAAAATTTGGTGGGCACTCAGATTAGACTTGGCAGCACATATTAGGGTTTTATAGAGGTAGTAAAATAATTATTTTAATTAAAAAATTAAAATTAGGGCACCTTGTTACCCTATATAAAAAAGAGGTAGTGCCTAGGGTTTCAAGTTAGACTATTGGCACTACCCTAGGGTTTCTAATTACAATAGTGAAAGGCCTACAGTACCCTAAAAGGGGTAAGGCTCAACCACAAGGATTGATTCCTTTAGGGTGCCTACTGGTAAGAGACTTAGCTAAAGAGCATAAGTGAGCCGTGTAAGGAGGTACTTACACTTTATAAAACAAAAGCCACTGACCCTTAGACAGATAGGAATGGTGAGCCACCCGGATACTCTCTTTCTAAATTGTTAGCACAAAGAAGGTCTTTAAAGGAGAATCAAGCCGTATGAACCCAGAGTGGATCAAGAAAAAGAGTGCCCACACACTCTACCATCAGGGAACTGGAAAATGGTAGAGAAGGCTAGTTGGTTAAAGCTTTCACATGGATCTGGGAATTCTTGGATGGCATCTTCAGATTTGTAACTCAAATAATTAATTATGGTGATTTTATTATAGACAGCAACATGATCTAGTAAGATCAAATTTAAAAATTTTTAAAACTTTGCTATGTAAACTGATCTGTTTTTCCAATGTGTTGGTATATAATCTTCATCTTGCTCCATTTATTTTTTGCTTTTCATGTTTTTTATCATGTTAATGACCCTTTTCATGTTATCATGACATTTGAAGACTTCATGCATCTTGTGGCCTTGATTGTGGTAGATTTAGAATTTTGATGCCATGTTCATCCCTTATACCATGTCCTACTATGCTCACATGCTTGGTTTGGCTTAAAACATGATTTTTATGTTGGACGAAAATTCCAATAAGTTTTTCTTATTTAAACATGTTCATACCATCTTTCATTGCATGAGTTTTTATGTCATTCATAAAGCTAACATATCTATGCATGATATTTGCCATTTCCTTGCATTTTTTGTTATCTTTTCCACATCAAAATGTCATCTTTGTTGGTTAAATGTGCTATCCATATTCATCTTCAAGTAGGTCGCATTTAATTCATATTATGTTGTCAAGATGCTTGCTTGTTTATTACAAAAATTTGATTTTTTATAATAACCCCTAGGTTAAATCTATGTTACCTCTAATAGATGTAGAATAGCATGGATTTAATGTTTTCACTAAATTGGTCATCCAATCTTGGGGATAGATCAAGCTTTCCATGTCTAGGTTCATGGTTAAATAAGGATAAAAATTATGATTTCCAAAATGAAACAGCCTTTTTACTTGTTTTAAATTGTTTATTCCTTGATCTTGAGTTTAATAACCTTGTTGGTTACAGGTTAAAGGGCTCTTTGACCATCCCAAACTACTCCAAGATTGTGTAAATGAGCTTTGAAACCTATGTCACTCATTCCTTTCTGTCACAAATGTTTTTATGTCTATGACTCGAGTTTAGATCTAAGAAACTCGAAAAAACTAAAAACTCTCCTTTTTTGCCTTGACAACACTATAGCCATGAATTGAAAAATCATTTTCAAAGTCTAAAACATTTTTCATGAATTTTTCTATTTATTTTCCCGAAAGGGTATCGAATTACCTTTCCAATGGTATCGTTTTTACCTTCGGATCATTCCGGATAAAGGAGTTATGATTTTTTGAATTAAAGCTATTTGGAACCCTTGGAATCAGTAATTTGCATTCTGTTTGGGCCATTTGGCCCACCAGATGATTTTTTGAATTTTTAAAATATTTTTCTTAAAAAAAATCTTGAAATTCCTTTTTGGGAAAGGTACCTTTTGTGATCTAATGATTTTTTATGAGTCAGAAATGATTGTTCAAATTTCGCTACACCTTTTCCCCTACACATGCTATCAACATCACATTAAACCCAACTTTAAAAAGTATTTCCACCCAGAAAGCAATTTTTAAGGCTTTTGGAGTATTTTTAAATTAAACCTCTCGAATCACCTATTAAAATCTTATTCGATCCCTAAAATGTTTAAATTTTCTCAAAATAAATTTAAGAAAGGGGAGAATGCGATGTTGTCCTCTATTTTTAGACTTAGAAAAAATTGGACTAATTCTCTGAACCATTTTTTGATCATTCAAGGGCCTCGAAATTCATCCGACTGATTCCCCAAGGAATCAGGTACCAAAATTCAAGACCTTAAGCTCAATCAAGGCCTTAAATTTTTTTAATTGATTCTTGCTTTTTATTCTAATTATCGATTTTAGTTCAAAATTAAATCTTTTCTTTATAAAATGTTTCACTCTTCAAAATTACTAAAATTTCCATCTTTAGGGATACTCCAACCTTATGCTCCAAGGGGATACTCCAACTCCATTTTAACAAACTTCATTCAAATTTCAAAAATCACTAAAATCTTCACCATTGGAGATACTCTACCCCTATCTTCTGAGGGGATGCTTCAACCTCGCTTTCCACTCAAAAAATTTGAATTTTTTTTCTCTCGCACTTCCCAAGGCCTTTTTAAATGAAACCTTTTTTTTCACGTAAGTGACCACCTATCACAATGTACCCCGGGGGTGGATCCTCGTGGATCTACAGGTGCGTATGACTTCAAATATTTTCCTGACTTGGAAATGTCTTTTTGATTGAGACTATTCTTTGGTGATGTGATGAGGACTAGAATGTACGGATTCTTGACTTATGGTATAGTGAAAGGGACAGCAAGATGAATCGCTTATGTTATTGGTCTCGGATGACCATCATGAAATGGCCAATGCTTGGAGTCACCACCGATCATTTAGGGCTAGGCATGATCAGATGCCTATTGAAACTTATGTTTTAAGTTATGAAACTTAAGACATTGATCCCGTGGTCTACGTAATGCAAAGATTGGCCGTTTGGGGTTCGGGAGTCGGTTACGCGCGATGAGGTAAGAACCTCTTCACGATGCCTAAAATTAGTACCTTACTAGCTATGTCTTATCTCAGTTTTAATTCTTTTGATCTTAACTTGTCAGTATTTTGATATAACCCTCTTCGAATGCATGAATCTTATAAAAATGATCTAGGTTTTGATGAAAAAGATTTAATCATATACGACCTAAAGAGATGGGAAATATAAAGATTTTTAATAAAAAAAAAGACCTCTGGATTTTACTTTGAAAATAGAATGTTCTATTTTGGGTACTAGACAGATACCCATGCAGAACATTACCTTTAATTTTATTTGGAAACATTTTGAAAACATGAATGCAAACAATCATCACAAAGAAATCATGTTAGTAAGATAATAAATGAAATAACATAACATGGATCATTCAATGCAATGATAAAG
>JBBYHL010197615.1:0-28262 GCA_038381835.1 Adansonia madagascariensis
ACCAAAAATTTGAGAAATTAGACCACCCCTCTCTTGATTTCATTCACCACTATAAGGTCTAACAAATTTGAGTTTTGATGCAATAATGAAATGGGATGAAACTGTCAAGAACTGGACCATTTTGCCGTATATATCGATAGAATGCATTTTATATAGATACATAGAACAAATTTTTCCCAAATGTATCAATACATTGAAGAATGTATTAATACATTGTATCGATATAGCAACTTGTGTATCAATACATTTTGGCCAAAAATTATAATTTTAGCTATTATCAAGCCTTGTATTGATACAAGCCAATGTATTGATACCTAAAGCAATGTATTGATACACTGACATTTTGTGTTGATGCAACCTATATAGTTTGCATTTTTGATGACGTGAAGGCCTTGTATCAATACATTAAGATCTTGAATTGATACATACATGAAAAAATATGAATTTTATGCAACTTTGGCTCTTTGAACACCTTACCATGGCTAGGAATAATGGATGATCTGTTTGCACTTGTCTAGATGACTTGAATGATGCCTTAAATAGTAATCTTCAATGCCTTGGATGATGGCCTGGACAAAATGAAATGTCTAGAACACCTTTGCTTTATTGAAAATTCATCAATGACAGACATTACATATTCTATATTGCATCTAGGTTCCAATACAATATCAATAAAAAACAAGAGATTAAGATTCTTTACATTTCCCTAATATTTGTTATACTTTTGCTTCATTCAAATAGTTATTGAGCTAATAGTTGGATTTAGATCATGTAATTTGTCCTTAATTTGTATTTCAACACCAAACACCACATGAAAGTTATTATTGCTAGTGACATACAAAGACCAGAGACATGCAAAATGGAAACATAAAAGCATTTCAAAAAAAGCAACAATCCACGAACATAATCCTAATCAGCTATAATGGACAAACCTCTATTTGTCTACCTTAAGCTTATTTTTGTACTTATCACCTTGTTCTTTTAACCTACCAAAAGCTTTTTCCAACTTCATAACAGCTTCTAACATCAAATAAGTGGAATTTCACCTAGTTTTAACATTTAAATAAACAAGGCTTTTACTTTCAATTTTTTCTTGGTGCACACGATTCTTGAATCTTTACAGCCTTGTAGGGGATAACCTCACATACCTCATAATAGAAAGGATATGAAAATGGACTTGTCTAAATCTTTCGAACCTTTTTTTACAGTGAGATAAAAAGTGTGTGCATATCATTTCATATGTAAATTCTCATTATTCCAAATAATACCATTCCAATTATTAAGCCTCTTCTTTAAGTATTGAATACCAACATCATTTAAACTTTCATTATCTTCTTTAATAGTAAGAACTTTATCTATAACTTATTCAAGCAAATGTTTCTCAATGCATTTTCCAATCACATTACTAGAATGGTTTGGAATTAGAATGAAATTCAATACTCTTTTATGCAAATTCCATAATCAATTAAATAAACTGTAAGGCACATATAGCTAAGATTTTGCTTAGATGTCCAAATGTCAATAGTGAGGCAAACTCTCAACTTTAATTTTTTTTTTCAAATGCATGAAGAATTTTTCTTTCTTACTTAAAAATAGGTGATAGCTATCTTTAGCAACAATGAGCCTTGAAGGAACTTGGAACCGAGGTTGGATAACACCACAAAAGTCACAAAATCCCAAGTGCTATACCACCATAAAAGGTAACTTAACCATAATCACCATTCTAGCATAATATTTTTTGCATAATTCTTAATCAAATTTCTAAGTAACAAGTGATGAACCACCACTACCATCACTAGATGCTAAAGCTTTAAAATTTGGTGTTGTTTGCTTATTATCAACACTATTCAATGGGTATTTTACACATCTAGCAAGATGGTTATGCAAGACACTAGTTCTAATTGTACTAGGACACTTAATTACTTTACTACTGTCATAATGTATGGTCCCCTTGGGAGCCATCACAGCTACAAGAACATGCCTTTTCTTAAAAATATTTTGGATTTGACACGATAGGCATTGAGAAAAAAATGTTTCTCATATCAGAATTAGGGAGATCCATGAGTGAATCATTCATTCGATTAATCCTTAATGGCCACCATGAAGTGGTCAAAAAATTAGAGTAAGCATCGATCATTTAGGCTAGGTATGATCGGATGCCTATTAAATTGATTCCTTAAAGTTATAAAACTCAAAGATTCAATTTTATGGACTACGTAAACTAGAGTTTAGTAAGTGGGTCTAGGAGTCAATTAAACATGGAAAAGGATTAACACCCTTACGACGCCTTAAATTGATACCGTCTGGCCATAAATTATCTCAGTTTTAATTTTTTTTTGGTTTTAAATTGTCATTATTTTAGTAGAATCCCCATTAATGCTTACATGAAGTTTTAAAAATAATGAACCTAGATTTTTGTGCAATTTTTGGATCTCTCTATGTCGTTGATTGACTAGGTAAGCCTAACATAGAGTTTTATATGCTAAAATGATCTCTAGCCTTGGTTTTGAAAAGGTACTTTGAATTAGGCACCACGAAGGCCTTATTCGAAGCTTTGCCTTGGTGATTTTTGAAAAAACAATTAATGTGAAATTTGTGTATGCATCGTCATTACAAACAAAAAAAAGAAATTAGTAAGACATAAAAATCATAATAAATTATGCATAAAATAAAGAAAACGAAGCATGAAGAGGAAGGTTGCTTAGGTATGTATCTCTTGGTTGTCGTCAATTATTTAGAAATAACCAATTAACAGCTTGGAGACGTATGAAGATGGCAAACAGATGGGTTTAGAGTGGATTATTTCAAGTTTGAATTTAGACGGGTTTAGACAGGTTCAAATTTTTTGAGTTTAGATAATTTTGGGCTTAGACTATCTCAGATTTGGGCCATTTTGGATATGGGCTTTTTTAGGTTTAGATTATTTCATATTCGGATCGGTTTGAGTTTAGGCTAGCTTAGATAGATTCAAATCATTTTCAAATTTTATAACATATAAATATTTTTTAATTTTGATTTTAATAATTAATTTTACTTTTAGGTACTGAAAAAAATACTAAAATTAAAATTTTAAAAATGAATAAATATTTTATTAATATTTTAAAATATTATACCACAAAGATTTGAATCTTAAAAATATTATATAATATAAATATTGTAATTATTCTTGGATATTTGAAAAATACTGAAATTTATACCATGGAGATTCAAACCTTGGCTTGAAATGAGAACTACTAATCTTTAATTTTGAAATAACATGCTACTAAAATTAAATTATATCAACTATGATGAAAAATAATAATAGTAATATAAAAATATTTTTTTTCCAAAATAAAATGCAATAATAAATAATTATGCTAAATGCCTTTAACTTTTAAAAACACGAGTAGTTTTATAAAATAATATTTAATGACTTAATCAGTTTACTTAGTTAAATCACTCTAATGAAATTATTTATTTTATTTTAATTTTACTTTTTACAAAATGACCTTGTAATAAAGTTATGTACACTTGTTAATTGAAATAAATGTTAAAATATTAAAAATTTTTAGTATAACATAAATATGCTCATCATATAAACATAATATGATATAATTTATTGTTTGGATAATATTTATAATATAATTGCAAACGTGCTGTACATGATATAATATACATTAATTATATACTATATATAATTAAAATAATATAGATTGTATATATCATCACGAAATGTATTTATGTATTATAATATAAAATATTGTATTCAATAGTTATATAAATATGTATAATTGTAATAAATACTTATATAAGTATTGATATTGTACAATATAGTAGAGTAAATATTTATATAATATAATATATCAATAGGTATTAATATGCATAGTATAGTAAAGTTTTATACAGATATTGATATTATAATGTTTTTGTAATGTAATATTTAGATTAATAGATAACATAAGATACATAGTGTAATATTATATGATATTAATATGATCTATCATATTAAGTAACAGTAGTATACCATATCATGGATCTATTTATAATATTAATTTATGATTAAGGACAATATGTTATATGTATTATTTATGTATATTATTAATATTTAATTTTATTTAGTTACTATATACTTCATGTTACTGTATTGCTATATAACTATTAATTGTTACTATTAATTGTTATTATTAAATTTTACTATTTATAGGTTTACTTCATGTTTGACACATGCGTTACATACTATATATTATTAATATTTAAGTTTAAAAAGTTATTATATGCTTCATGTTATTAAATTACTATCTAAATATTAATTGTTATCAATTAATAAATTTACTTAATATTTAGTGTATGAACACATACTATATTCATTTTACACATAGATATTATACCATTATAGCTTTATATATAATATAATTATTCTATACATATAATGGTGTTATAAAATTATATGTATATGAATGTTAAAAACATTAATATCATATGAACTATTAATAATTTAACTTAGTATATACAACGGTAGATATCTATAAACAATATGTAATTTGCTTAGTATATACAACCATGGGTTTGTATATATAATTTAATACACTATTATAATATAAGATATAATATGACACTATTAAATAAAGTATTATATAAATTATGAACTATTAATAATGGATATACTATAAATAATTAAGTATTATTTTAATGTACTATAATGTTATATGATACTACAGTTATTTAAATAATAATAAGTTAAATACAAACAAGTAGGATTAAAAAAAGTTAAAAACATATCAATTGAAACATTAATGAATGATAAGACCATAAACTATATCATTTGGCCGAAGGACTGATTGTCTAAACATTTAACAAATTACATTTACAACCCTAACACTGCAATTCCTTTTTTTTTTTCTTCTTTGACCTTAGGATCTAACTTCTACGCGATGCAATTCTTATTCTCAACCTCACATTTTGTCCTTTCTTCTATTTGGAAAGACTAGAATCTGGAAAGCTGTGCTGTTCCTTATTCAATCCCTTTTTTTTATCAACAAAAAATAAGAGAAAAGATTAGAACGTAGTCGAACAATCTCTTGTGCTGATGCTTTTTCTATTTGGAAAAACTTCACTTTTCCCTTCTGACCCTCAAAGAATTACTCTATGATGACGTGCTAAAATATGTTTTTAGCCTATGTTACTTTGACATTTTCCTAAAGTGCGATGCATAAAGTACTATTTAGATAGAAATCAAAGAAATCTTACTTATGCTTTATCTTTGAAAATTAATTAGAATTTGGACATTGAAACTTTTAAATGTATTGGATGGTTTTTCCTAACACACTTTACTTGTCAAAAAAAAAGTAATCAACTAAGTATTATTACAACTCTTGGCTTTCCCTTATATTTATTTAATAAGAATCTTGGGCAAATTTTGAACAAATAGAGTGTTAATCATCAGAAGGATCAAGTTCAGTTTTATTTGAAGGTGATTCATGGAAAGTGGATGAATGGAGCATTGTTATCTCATGGTAAATATTTTCATATTCGTTGTGCTACCCATATATTAAATCTTGTTGTTCAGAATGATTTATAGGTGATTATCAAAGCTTCGAAGAAAGTAAGAGAAAGTGTGAAATATGATGAAGATTACAAAGTGAGAGATCAAGTTTCATGATTTTTTAAATTCAGCCAAATATGAATTATTTAAGGGGCTTATGGTTGGCTGTTGTAAGTCGGTATAACTTTAGAATTTGATGATCAAGAAATTTCTCTATTTCATGAAGCTTTTGTGAATTTAAAAAGTTTAGATGAAAATTATGATGATCTTCCTAGTCTTGAAGATTTTATTTGGATTGGGAAGTTTCCACATTTTTGAAGCCTTTTTATGAAATTACCACTTTTTCTCAAGAAACGTTTACCTTACAACTAACTTATGTTTTCAAATTGTATGACAAATAAAAAAATTTCAACATCTATATGTATCTGAAGACTTATTGGTGGTATTAATGGTAGAAAAGATGGATGATAAATTTTGCAAGTATATGATGATTAGAATATAGTGTTATCTTTTGCTACTATGCTTGATCCTCGTTTTAAGTTGCAACTTTTATAATATCTTTTTCCGAAATTAGTTTTGAATATGACAAAAAGTGAGTGGAAATTCTTACAGAATTTATACCATTTTTCAAATGTTAGTGTAAGCCCTACAAGCCAATCATTGTGGCTTGTAAGGTATTAGCATCTAGTGATTTCATGTAATTAGACTTTATATTTTATTAATGTTATAAAGGTAGTTCTTTGCCTATAAGATTTCATTGCATAATTGTTATATGTATTGTTAGACCTTTTAATAGTGAAAAAATCAAGAGGTGTGAATTGATTTCTCAAAATCATTTTGCAAACTAAAACTTTGACAAGTAAACTGGAGAAATCTAAGCAATAAGCATTGGAGTGCAAGTTAGTGAATAAAAAAAAATTAAAGAGAAAGGAAAGAAGAAGCAAAATTAGTGATTAGAGAGGTTTGACATTAATTGGCTACGTCCTTTACCTTAACCTCAGTTACCTTAGATTTCCTAATTGACTAACTTGAATTGTCTACCTTTCAAGGACAAGGTATAACCTTTACGCTTCTTATCTTAGATAGTAACCTCTACCCTCTATCTTTCATGGCTAAGATAGACCCCTTTTTCTATTTCTCAATAACTAAGTAAGAACCCCTTTTTTACAAGATATTGTGTACATAAATAAAACATATAAAGGCTAAGTATTTAGAAGATTTTGGCTTAAAGAAAATGTGCATCTAAAGATACAAAATAGTGAATACAAAGATAGGAAGAATTAATCTTATACAATTTTAAACTACTTTAGAAAAAGATGGAATAAATGAAAATTTTAACTCTAAGCTCTTTCCTTATGCTTTTTCTTGTTGGAGGTGTTAGAGAGGCTTGTTTATGGCCTTGATCATGATTATAGGCGTTTGGGATGATTAGTGAAGGTTTGAAGCCATTGAAGGCTTCATTTGAGTGATTTTCATTTCTTTTCACTGAGTTTTATTGATACATAAGTTGGTATATCGATACACCGCTGTGCAAACCCTTGAAATATGACTATTAAAGCTTACTATTATCGATGCAAGCAACATGTGTATCAAAACTTATCATGCTGTATCAATACAAATGGCTTTGTATCGATACAATTAAAGGTTTCATGAAAAACTAAGCTATTGCGAAGCATTGTATCATGTATTTATATGAAAATCAATTTTAAGAGCTTTTCTATGACTTTAAAACATGTAAAACTTAGCTAAAAAATGTTTTATATAAAAGATGTAGTAAAAACATATTTTTGAGTGCTTAAAGGAGTTAAAACACATTCTAATATTTTTCAAAGTGTTTACAAAAATATCTTATGGGAAAATACTAACTTGAAAAATATTTGAATACAAGCTAATTAAGTTTAAGTTTTGTCATATCAAAACCAAGATTAATTCAAAGCTAATATAGCTAACATATATCTTATGTGGATAAAACCCATGAAGTATATTGGCCTTATAAGGGAATTGTAAAGAGTTATAACTATGAGATCCTTGTGCATCAAAGCTGTGTTCCTAAAATCATTCCTAGTGTCATAACATAACCTAGATATGAATCTTGACTAGCTTGACTTAAAATGGCAGTGTACCCCTTATTCCCATATATATATCTATATATCATCATTTTTTTCTTTTATTTGAGGCCTATATCATTGTTAATATTATTTTTTTTATTTTTCATGTCTGGGACTGAGTTGTCAAGATGAATCACTCACTCGACTTATCTAAATAGTCATTATGCGATGACCATTTATTTCGAAGTCGCCACCAATCTTATTTTGGCCAGGAGATGGGTCACTTATCAGAGTTCGCATTTTGAGGGCTATGCAACCCTTAAAAAACAAACTCCAAGGTCTGTGCTCATACCAAAGATCACTTGAAAAGGTGTAAGAGTCAGTTATAATCACAAGTAAGGATCAACCTTCTTGCGATGCCTGACAATCAGTACCTTATTAATCTACGTGTTAACATAAATTTTGATTTTTATTCAATTTCAATATTTGATATTTAATTATAATTCCCTTATGTTAAAATTTAAATTTTATGGAATAAATTTATTATTTTGGATGAGAAAATCAAGTTCTAATGTTTTTTGAAAATCAAAATATCTTCCATACCTTTTCGAAGAACCAAGAGAACATGAAAGCTTTTTATCATTCTCTTTCATACCCCACTGGAGAGCTGATGGAATACGAAAGGTTTTATTTTTTTTGAAATTTATAGAAAATCTTAATTTTCATATTTTAAAAAATGGTATCTCATTATTAAAATAATCCATAGAACCCCTCACATATTCTGGTAGGAATTTCACGTATTATTTTAACATCAAAGACATTGCCTTAATTTACAAAAATTCTAATTTTATTATAAATATTAATAAAAAACCTAAGACCCAAAAATGGTCCAAAATGATGAACCTAACCCTAATGTGTACTTTTGACATGAAAGTATCCTAGCAATCATATATGTTAGCTCAAAGAAAAGATTAAACCAAGAGAGGGTGAATTGGTTTTACAAAAACTTGATCAATTTTAAGTAAATTGAATATAAAAGGAGTTAAGGCTAAGAAAAACAATTAGTTAATGTATAAAGGTTCGGTTCGACACCTACATCCTCTCTTCTTTGTACTTTCTTACTAAGGTGATTCCCACAATTCACTAATCAAATTGTTTACCTTTAAGGCTAAGGTATAACCTCACACCACTATCTTTTAAGGCTTAGATAGAACTTTTCAATCCCTTTGAGAATTCTACCCTAAATTCTGAAATATTTTCACTCACTTTCACATAACCCTTTTTGTGATATGAATGAAGTATTTTGCGAACAAATTGAACCTCTAGTAGATGGATGTTTGCTAGAGTTTAAGTACACGATGAATGAGATACAAATAGACTAAAAAAAATATGAATTTTATACAAGTAAAATGAAGAATTTGAAGACTTTTGAGCTTTTGTTGTTCAATGCTTGATTAATTTTTGTATCTCTATTTCTTTAGCTGTTGGGAACCTCTATTTATAGCTTGAAATTGATTTATAGAAGTTTGGCATTTAATGTGGTGGTTAAAGAGCCATTGTAGCCTTCATAAGTGCTTGTTTCCATTCAGATCCGCGCTATAGTATCGATACAAGAATAAAAAAATGATCATTCTAACTTATTGTATCGATACAGAGGACTGAGTATCGATACCAACCAAGCTGTATTGATTCAAACACACTTGTATCGATACATTCGAGGGTTTCGGCCAAACCTTGGCTACTGCCAAGCATTGTATCGATACATATGGGGTGAGTATCGATACTCATTGTAATATATAGATACGTGCTTAAAAATATTGATACAAATGAGGGTTTTAAGCATAATGTCGATACATTTGTTTATTGTATCGATACATACCTTCAAAATCCTTTGTAAAACGATTTTTCTTAACTTGATATTAACTCAAACATATCTCAAAAATATTATACTTTTGAGAAAAATACAAACTTAGTGCTTTTCAAAATTTTTTCAATTTTAACACAAATACCAAGTTGAGTATAAATTGATTTAGCTTAAGTTGTTTGTTATATCAAAACCGAATTCAAAGTTAACAATCTCCCTATTTTTGATATAACAAAACTTAAGATAAATTTTCTTATTTTTGAGAAAGAAAAAACTCTCCCTCAATAAGGCAATAGTTTTCAAAAGTTTTAATTTGAGCAAATAAAGCTACAACATTTCAAATCGATAATATTGCCCAAGATTTTCAGAAATCAAGCTATATCATGTAAAATAATGTTCAATATCAATAAGTTATTTGGGTTGCAACACGATAATATAATCATGATCAAGTGCATAATAATTTCATGGTAGATATGAAAAACATGGAAGACATATTTAGCAACACATTGCAAATTTATGACATTTCTCCCCCTTTTTGTTATATCAAGACACAAAAAAGAGCAATTCAAAGTAATGGAGAAAATGCAAGCAAAGATGATGCATTGAGGAGAGAATGTGAAATAAAGTCAACAGAGTCAACCAAATAAAGAAAAGAAGTTCAAAGGAATCCAAAAAACTTAAATGTCATCCTAAAATAAACCTAAGATGACAAGGTTCATCAGTCAGAGGATCCACGGTGAATGGAGTAGAGGCGGTACATGATGAAAGGCTGCAGAAAAGCTATGGAATTGCTCGGTCAACACATAATAACTATGCTCGAGACTAGAAAGGCAAGCATCAATGGAATCGAATCGATGATCCCAAAAGTCAAAGCATTGCTCCCATGTGTCAAAATGTCCCATGATGGAATCGTACATATGTTAGAGGTCCATGGGCACAGATAACAAGGTAATAGCAGTCGGGGGTGTAGGAGTTGTATCATGCTCCATATCATCATCATGATCATCGAGAATAGGAACATCTAATTATTTAAGTGGTGGAGATGGTTGTTGACAAGCCTTGGGAACGAAGTCAGTGCCTTGAATTTCATACCCAACAAGCCCTATGGATTTGTGACCAATATAACAGTAAATAGATACCATAATCTCAAGGTCACAAGAAAGATCAAAACCTTAAGTGTCGAAGTAGTAGCTCAAGGCCATGCCATGAAGGAGGCTATGACAACCACGAACACAAAGAACAAGGTCCGCAAAGATGAAATGGGCTAGGTTTGGATGATTCTCGGTTTGAATCATATGGAGCCACCAATAGTTGGAATCACTAATCAAGGTGTGTTTCATGCCATATGGATGGAGCACATAAGGAATGATAAGATAGAGTAAGCGCTCAACCGAAGGAAAAATGGTGCTTTGTTGTTTGGGGTACACAAAGCAATAGAAGTCGGACCTTCATTCATTATGCCTTCATTCAAGAAACCAAAGGCAGTCATAAGAGAAACCGAGTTGACTACGAGATCTTATCCTAAAAGATAAGATCGAATAGTAATAACATGATCATGATCATCAATGATAAGCGAGGCATTGCTAAAGAATGCACTAACAAGGTTCTCATGAATTAGAATATTGAGAGAAAGAAATTTGGTCTATCCGAAGGTATAAAAAATCTAAAGGTAAGGATAGGTGATGGATAAAAAAAAAAGGAAGTCGATAACTTGACATTGTTGTATAGGCATATTGACATAGATGGTAGTGAACTTCTCATGAGCCCATGCATCGTGGAAGCATAGATCGAAGAATGATTATGTTTGGATCAAAGGTGGTTGATGAGTGGTAGAGGTGGAGGCATGGGTGACACGTCCTTGACGATGGGCGGTTTACTTAGTTTTTAGAGGCATGGTAGTGTTTGAAGGTGGTTAAGGACTTTTGTCGAGTGGTGGTGACATGGTAGAATTGGATGTTGGTTTGGACAAGTAGAGAAAAGGATTGATGTTGGTGAAGTGTTTGATATGATTTGGTGGTTATCGGATGAGGTGAGATTGGGTTTTGATGAGGTTCATTGATGGTGTTGAAAGGTGCCAAAGGTGGTGGGTCAAGGAGGCGAAGTGGAGGAACCTGGGTAAGGTGCTAAGGATAGGCTAGTTAAGGAAAATGGTTGAGCAAGTAATGGGTAGTAAGTTTTGGTGGCAATATGGTGTAGTGTATCGAGTAAAACTGTAACCGATCTCAACAATCGAGTTGGGAAAAACTTAAGAATGAAAAAGCATTTGAAAATTAAGAAGAAATTTAGACAAATTTTATGGAATTTGAAAGGAAAATGGTAAGGGTTTGAGTGAGGAAAAGTTTCAAATTTGTAAGGTTTTGGATGGTAATGGGTTAAATTTCAAATGGAATTGGTGAATTGTGATGAAATTAACCTGTTTTTGGATCAAAGATTGTGAGAAAAGTGAAAGTTAGATGGAGTGTTGATGATTAAAGGTTAAGTGAGGGAAAAGAGGCTAGGGGAAAGGATGAACAGTGCTCGATGAAAATGAGCTTTCGTGCACAAGGAGTCCTAAATCAACAATGAGTATTAATACAGAAGAGACATATCGATACAAAGAATAGATCTAGGTTTGTATGGATACAAAGAACTAGGTCTTGAGACATAGAACAAGTTAATCTATATCGAGACAAGCTGAAAAGTATCGATACATTGTATCAATACTTGAGTAAGGTATCGATACAATGAACAATTTTGAGTTTTATATTGATACCTAGAAACCTATCTTAATACAGGGAAAAAGTATGAGCTGGTATCGATACGTATGGCCTAGTATTAGGTCATTTCCATTAAGATGGTATCAAATTAAGCACATTTTTGACACAATTGTTCTTTGCAAAGTATTTGAAAATGCAACTTGAACCAAAATTTTCACATCAAAATCATTTAGCAAGAAAAATTCAAAATTTAACCAAAATAATGAAATCATCTAAGAATTAAAAAGTCATACAAGTGCACATCATAAAAAAAGTAGGTATGTAAGGCTAACTTTTTAAACTAAGCATGATGCAAACAATATTGAGGCAAAGTATCAGAATTTTATCAACTTATGAATTTAGGGTGCATTCATTAAGCCAATTTCTCTTATGATCGTGCAAAATCTATCCTTGTCAAGTGGTTTAATGAAAATATCAACTAGTTGATGCAAGGTATCAACAAATTTAAGTACTATATCACCTTTTTGCACATGATCTCTAATGAAGTGATGTCTAATCTCTATGTGCTTGGTTCTAGAGTGTTGAATTAGATTTTTGGTGAGACAAATGGCACTAGTATTGTCACTTTTAATTGGAATATGATCCATGGTAATGCCAAAATCCTTTATTTGTTATTTTATCCATAAAATTTAGGCACAATAACTTCCTATGGATATGTACTCCGCTTTAGTTGTGGATAAAGCAACACTATTTTGTTTCTTGGAGAACCATGATATGAGCATATTTTCAAGAAATTGACAAGTACCAGAAGTGCTTTTCCTATCAATTTTATATCCACCAACATCTGTATCGGATTAAGCATGTAAGGCAAGAGATGATTCCTTTGGATACCATAAGCCTATATTGGGAGTATCTCTAAGATATCTAAAAATTCTTTTCATAGCAACTAGATGTGACTCCCTCGATGATGATTTATATCTAGCACATAGGCATACACTAAACATTATGTCAGGTCTACTTGCAATAAGATATAGTAATGAACCTATCATAGACCTATAAAGTTTAGAGTCAACACATCTACCTCATTTATCCTTCTCAAGCTTTGTTGAAGTACTCATATGTGTGGAACAAGGCTTTGCTTCATCCATTTTAAACCTTTTAAGTAATTCCTTGGTATACTTTGCTTGATTGTTGAAGATACTATCCTTTGTTCGCTTAACTTGTAGCCCTAAAAAGAATGTTAATTCTCCTATCATGCTTATTTCGAACTCACCTTGCATTAACTTAGAAAATTCTTGACAAAGAGATTCATTAGTAGCACCAAAGATAAATCATCAACATAAGCTTGAATCACTAAAATGTCCTAGCTCAAAAAAAAAGATTGAACTAAGAGGGAGTGAATTGGTTCTACAAAAACTTCATCAATTTGAAGTAAATTGAAAATAAAAGGAGTTAAAGGTAAGAAAAACAAACAATCAATGTATAAAGGTTCGGCCTTTGAACTTGGCACCTATGTTCTCTCTTCTTAGTACTTTCTTGCCAAGGTGATTCCCACAATTCACTAATCAAATTGTGTACCTTTAAGGCTAAGGTATAACCTTACACCACTATCTATTAAGGCTTAGATAGAACTTTTCAATCCCTTTGAGAATTCTACCCTAAATTTTAAAATATTTTCACTCACTTTCACACAACCCCTTTTGTGATATGAATGAAGTATTTTGCACACAAATTGAACCTCTAGTAGGTGGATGTTTGCTAGATTTTAAGTACCCGATGAATGAGATACAAATAGACTTGGAAAAATATGAATTGATACAAGAAAAATGAAGAATTTGAAGGCTTTTGAGCTTTTGTTGTTCAATGCTTGGGTAATTTTTGTATATCTACTTCTTCAATTGTTGGAAACCTCTATTTATAGCTTGAAATTGATTTATAGACGTTGGCCATTTAATATAGTGGTTGGAGAGTAGTTGTAGCCTTCATAAATGCTTATTTCTGTTCAAACTCGCACTATAATATCGATATAATACCAACAGTATCAATATAAGAATAAAAAAATGATCATTATAGTTTGTTATATCGATACAGGGGATTGAGTATTGATACCAACCAAGCTGTATCGATACAGACACACTTGTATCGATACATTCAAGGGTTTAAGCCAGACCTTGGCTACTGCCAAGCATTGTATCGATACATATGAGGTGAGTATTGATACGCACTGCAATATATCGGCACATGCTTAAAAATATTGATACAAATTAAGGTTTTAAGCATAGTGTCGATACATAACTTCAAAATCCTTTGTAAAACATTTTCTTTTGACTTGATATTAACTCAAACATATCTCAAAATATTCTAAGTATAAATATACATTTTAGAACATATATTTTTGAGAAAATACAAACTTAGTACTTTACAAAATGTTTTTCAATTTTAACACAAATGCCAAGTTGAGTATAAATTGATTTAGCTTAAATTTTTTGTTATATTAAAACTAAATTCAAAGTTAACAATATAAGACTTGGTTTTAATACAAAATTATGAAAATGCCTTTAAGGTATACCTTTAACATAAAAGTATCCCAATTATCCTAAGGACCCAAAAATGATGACAAATGATGAACCTATCCTAAAGATGCACTTTTAGCCCAAAAGCATCCTAGCGATTGCCTAAAACTTGATTCTAACTAAAACTACCAAAATGCCTATAGGGTATACCTTCGACATAAAAGTATCCTTGTTATCCTAAGGATTAAATAATGATGAAAAATAACTATTTTACCTAAATATGGAAATTAAAATATGAAAATTACCTTAAAATTCAAAAATTGCATTTAAGTCTCTAAACTTTTTAAAATTTATATTTCATACCCTAATGAAAAACCGAAAGGATACGAAAGGTTTTCATTATTTTTATACCCCTATGGATGACCACAGGAATAATAGAAATATTTTAAAACTTAAAAAATGACCATTTTACACCTAAATGTTAAAGTTTGCTTTGCACTTAGGTGCCTAAATAAAAAAAATCCTAAATCATCACAAAATATGATTAATCAGGTAAAAATCAGAATGTAAAGCATGAAGAACATCCATATGAACGTTTGGGCAATTGACATAAAACAAAAATTTTTATTTTTGCAAACTAATCCCTAAACTTTGCAAAATTACAAAATGACCCTTAAAATATGAAAAATACCTAGAACATGATCTAAAACACACAAAATCAGTTTCCATAGAGCCCATGAAGCTCTTGGCCAAACCCAAAAATGGCCTAAAAAATTTTACGCATTTCACAACTAAGTCCCTATGTTTGCTAATATTATAAAATAACCTAAAAACAAAAAAAGCATGGAATTATTACAGAAATATGCACAAAATCATCATAAAAAGAACCTATCAAATTCTGCCAAACCAAAAATATCAAACATAAGCATGCTTTGACATAGAAAATCATGAACAAGACAAAAAAATTACTAAACCAAAATAAAAGTAAAAAAAATGAATATACAAATATACTTAATCATATATTAACATGAAAATAAAAAAAGAAACAACATCAACATCAACATATATATACAATAAGGTTAAGTCTCAACAATAACAATTTTACAAGCAAAATCAGGAAATAACTTAAAAAAAACATCATTAAATATCATAGATATACAAAATCACCATGTTTAGCCTTTCAACATGGATGAAAAATCATGAGCCTTAACATGGTTTTGAATCACAAATGGGATGGAAAATGAATAAAATTAAAGAAAAAAAAGAATGTAGCTTATACCTTAACAAAGCTTAGAAACTAAAAAAGAAAAAATTTAAGTGCTTGTTTTTTTGTTTTACTTTTTTCAAGATTTCTCTCTTTTTTTTTTTCACCAAAAAAACCTTTTCAAAAACAAAATCCTCCCCCTATTTATAAGGGGGAGGAACGGCCAAAGGGTCAACAAAGATCCCTCAATTGAAAGTCAACAAAGATCCCTCGATCGAAAGTTTTCTTCTTTTATTTTTTATTTCAATTTCATTTTTTGATTTTCTTCTTATTGGCGTGGAAAAATGAGATTGCATTAATTTGATTTGCAATTAGTTGTCATTCAGGGATATATTGTCATGATTACATTAACAATATCACTAGTGGGTAATTAGAATTCAACTAAATTGGTTAGGGAAAAGTTGAAAATCAACTAGACTAGTTTTCATGAAACTAGTAGAAAATAACCAATAATTAAAATAAAATTAAAATGATGGTAATAAAATAAAAATGAATAACTAATAATCCTAAAATAAAATTTGAAAATGAATGAAAAACTGATTGGAACTCTAAAACTCATAAAATTATACAAGAAAAATCTTTTCTGATAAAAATTGATATACAAAAAAAATTTAAACTCATCAAATTAATTAAAGTTTTGAAAATTGATTTAATAGGAATTTGATAAGAATATTTAATGAATTTTAAAAATTATAAACTCAAAAAAGCCCTCTAAAAATTTTTGCAAAATAGAAAACTCTGTACCTTAGAAACGGGAAAAATTTTGAAAAAAATGCAAAACTCATGAAAGGAATTTTTCAAAACTGATTTAACAGGGATTAAATAGTAATATTTAAAAAATTTAAAAATTATAAACTTAAAAAATGTTCAGGAAAAAATTTTACGCAATAGAGAACATCGTATTTTAGATTCGAGAAAATTCTAAAAACAAATGTAGAGCTTATAAAATAAAATAAAATTTTCAAAACTGATTTAATAGGAATTAAACAATAATATTTGAAAAATTTTAAAAATTGTTAAAAAATCTCCTCGAACAAATTTTATGAAGTAGAAAACTTCATATCTTGGAAACGAAAAAAATTCTAAAAAACAAAACAAAACTTATAAAATAAATTAAATTTTGAAAAATTGACTTAATATGAATTAAGTAATAATATTTGAAGAGTTCTAAAAATTATAAACTAAAAAAAAAATCTACCAAAAATCTCCTCGAACAAATTTTATAAAGTAGAAAGCTCCGTATCTTGGAAACAAAAAAGATTCTACAAAACAAAATAAAACTTATAAAATAAATTGAATTTTGAAAAATTGATTTAATATGAATTAAGTAATAATATTTAAAGAATTCTAAAAATTATAAACTCTAAAAAAATCTACCAAAAAAATTTACGGAGTAAAAAACTCTGTACCTCAGAATCAAAAATTTTTTTTAAAAAAATACAAAATTCATAAAATAAAATAAATTTTAAAAAACTGATCTAATGATGATATAATGGAAATATTTAAAGAATTTGAAGTTTAAAACTCGAGAAAATTTCACAAAAATTTTATAAAAAAAGAAAAGCTAGTGTTTTAAAACTAGAAAATTTTCAAAAAAAAAATACATTGAATCATAGTTAAAATGAATTAAATGTTCAAAATATTAATTTATAAAATGGTAAAAATGAAAATCCGAGATCTGAAAAAAGTCTTTATCAAAAAATTTACGAGCAAAATACTTTCGATATAATAAGAAATTCAATATAAGTGGCAAAATTACCAATTAGATACCTTTTGGTAAAAAATGCCAATATGAATTTTTCCTTGGATATTAATGATTTTTCAGATTACATATTGTCATAAATACCACACTGGTATCAATAAAAATATACGATGCTTAACTTCCCAAATTTAACAAAAAATTTTTGAAAAATTCCAAGAAAATTGGAAATTTGACCATGCTAACATCTGTAGAAATAAATTTCAAAATTTCACAAGTATAAAGTTAAAAGTTAATTATTTTACCTTGAAATTTGTCTTTTTTGTTTGATATTTATTCTGTACGACCCCACATGCACATGTTGTCATTGAAGCACAATTAAATAGACTTGAAAACATTTAGTTCAACCTGAGGAATTTTACCCTTATTAAGTGGCCGTTAAATCCTTGATCTTATTTTTTTGACTGTTAAAAGAGGGAGCCTGGACAAAATTAGGTGTCTACAACTGCCCTTCTTTGATCGTTGTTGAGAATCAAGAATAGGGCAAAGACCAAATAGATAAAATTTTGTTCAGGCCTTGCAAATTTTTTCTAAAAGAGCTTTTTTTTTATAGACATACATATATACATTAACTAGAAAAAAACTATGAAAACTCTATCGATCTTTCTACTTAATTGGACAAAGTTAATTTAAACCCTACTTCACGTATGTTACCATATGATCACGTTAGGAGGACATCTTGCTTTATTGGTTCCTAACCAAGTGAAGCTGACCCTACTCTTTCTGTACACTTTGGCATAGAAGTATCCCGGTGATCATAAGGGATTCGATTCTAACATAAACATGTGAATTCTTTTGCTTAATCAGACGAAGTTGGACATCATGCTTCATTGGTTTCTAACCAAGTGAAGTTGACCGATAACAATGTACTTATTCCTCTGTACACCTTTAACATAGAAGCATCCTAGTGATCATAAAGGTTCAATTGTAATATAAATGAACCTATTCCTTTTATATGCCTTTAGCATAGACACATCCTGGTGATCACAAAGGGTTTAGTTCTTAACACAAGTAAACCTATTTCTCCTATACACCTTTGGCATAGAAGCATCTCGATGATCATAAAGGATTTGGTTCTAACATAAATGAACCTATTCCTTCTCTATACTTTTAGCATAGAAGCATCTCGGTGATCTTAAAGGATTCAGTTTTAACTTCACTAATCTTTTTACTTAACTGAATGAAGTTAGCTTGAAGAGTTTTGAAAACTTCTATGGATTCTTTGAATATCACCATTGAAGCTTTTTTTGAGTGCTTCAAATATCACCATTAAAGGTTTTTCTGAGTGCTTCAAATATGACCATTGAAAGCTTTTTTGAATGCTCATAATATCACCATTGAAGCTTTTTCTGAGTGTTTTAAATATCACTATTGAAGCTTTTTATGAATGCTTTGAATATAACCATCGAAGCTTTTTCTAAATGCTTCAAATACCACCATCGAAGCTTTTTCAAGGCCTTTTTCACCTACTTTACCATAGGTTCGTGTGAGAATGTAGATGTCTTCATGGAATTGTTTAATCTTTCCTAAAAAGTCTTCAAATATCAAATACCAAATTAGTGTTCATTAATTCAAAGATATAACTTATGCAATTTAATAAGTATGCTCTAAGCATATTTACAAGCTTCTATAGAAATCATGAAATGTATGATATTTCATTGAAATTCTAGGATTTATAAAATAAGATCACCTTCTCATTCTAACCTGAGAGAAGATATACTTGATCAAAATCTATAAAAATTTTGAAATCATTTCAACCATGGATTTTCCAATATCAAGGACAATGGATATGCTATTTTCATCATGATATTAAAACTTTCTTTTGATCAATGATCATCATCGGGGGCTTATTTGAATAAGATGCAAAAAATGAATTTAGAGGCACAAATGGGGTGGCCCTGCTAAAATTTGTCTTAAAGAAATTGATATAACAAAGTCAAGGTTTATCAAGACCAAATTCAGATGGATGTTCATTTCATAGAGTTCCTTGAAAGATAAATAATCAAGTTATAACATCCTTTTAACCTTCAAATATAATAGCTCAATAAGTGTTAAACTAATCTAGCAAACACCAAGTCTCAAGGGGTTGATTTGAAAGTCCTTTGGTAAGCATCAATTCCTAAGGTTAGGCATAAGAGTTTTGAAAATTTACTTTGAAAGGAATCAATATTTGGGAATTTGACCCAACCTTTTGTTGATGTTGTGAAATATTCAAAGGTTAAGGGTGATTTCTGAATTAACATGAAGGGTTCTCATTGGTGACTATCTTTGTTGATTTAGAAGCAATCTAAAGCCTTTAAGCTTGTTTTGTCACATTATTGAGGACTCAAAAATTATTCTAAAGGATGAATTTTAAAGAGCTTCCTTAGAATAGCCCGATAACTCAAATACCTATGTTTGATCCAAATAGACTTTCTAGGTACATAATGTAGGCCATGGTTAAGGGTTTAGAAAGAAAAAGATAAATAGGCTCGAATCAAGTGTTTAAGGGTAATTGAATTAAGGATCACTTCTCTTTAAAAGAAATTAAATCAAGCTTGTCTTTGAAGGCAAAACATATATTTATTTTCATCTACTTTTGTTTTCTTCTTTGTTTGCTTCTCTCTATTTATTTCTTCATCATATTTTTCTTTATTCTTTATTTTGAAAGAACTTGAAATTTTCTTCATTCTTCACTTGCAATATTTGAACTTGAAATTTGAATTTTCTTCAATTTTCACTTTGAATATTTAAACTTCAAATTTAAACTTTTTCAGTCTTCAAAATTTGCCTTATGACATTTGACTTGACTTTTTTGTAACTTTAGAACAGAATTTGCTCCTTTTGATTTTGAATTTGCCCCCTAGTATAGAGGATGATCTTTGATAGGGTTTAAATAATGAAAATAAATTATCAACCTCAAAGGGGACCGTAAAGGGATAATTTTCTATAGTTGCAAAGGAATAGAGAAAGAAGGCTATTTTTCATTTCAAAAATAGCCATTTGAACTATCAAGCATTTTGCTGGGAAAAGGAATAATTTTTTTCTAAAATCATTTTGAGTACTTCAATAACATGATGTTGCACTTAATAAAGGCTTAACCTATACCCCTCAATACTATTAGCTTCATAGCCATAAATAACTGGTTGAGCCTTTAAAAAAAATCAAATTAATTTAAAAAGGTTTTGATCAAAAGGAAAAGGCATTTTCAGCTCACTTTTACTCTCATTCTTTCTAAATCAAGGATTTTAAAGAGTTCATGGAATTATGGCAGAAGGTTATCAAAATGAAGATTTTGAAATTACTATCATTATTTTAACATATGTCAAACTATTAATATCTAAATCTTTTAAGAGCATAACTTATTTGTAAGACCTTCAAGGAATCCATAAAAAAGAAAATTTAGATGTGAAAGGTCTTTGGTTGTGAAAGATCTATAGTTGAATATCTAGAATAATCATATATATGAAAGTGAAGGACCTTTTTGAAAAGATTTAATCTAATGCTGATCATTTACCAAAGAAAAAAATTTTCAAAATGTTTTCATTATCCTAGATATTGGAAATTAACAAAATTCATGGTCGTTACCAGTATATATAGTATTTACAAACCAAAATTTATTTCATAATTCATAGTTTCCAAAAGAAATGTACAAAATTTTAAAATCAAGATAGAAATTGCCTCTGATTGGCGTATGACCATAAGGTCAATGACCCTTACACCAATCGTCCTTAATATACCTTACCAACTTATTAAATTTTGTCAGATTCAAATCCTAGAGAGCCAATTTGTAAATCAACTAGTGGAACATCAGTAGGTGTTTCCAATTTTAAGTTATGAAGCTCAAAAATTTAATAAGATGTGTGGTTATTTCCTATCATCTTAGTCATGCCATCATTTTACTAGATTCCTTAGCAAAAAAGATGAATCCAAAGGCTTATGGCATGGCAAGTAACCATCTAAGCAATTCAAATCAGAATTTACGACAATATGTGATTCTCCAGTCAACCATGTTGAATACACCAAATTATCCTCACATTGAACAGCAATGCACTAGTTGATGATATCCTTTGACAAACAATGTTACACCCTGACACTAGGATTCTAGGTAGGGATATTTCCAAACTTTAATGGAATAACAAATATCATCTAACTGTGAATGAGCAAAAAAAAGATCTTAGTATAAGAAATCGATAAAGTATGATACATCTTCATCCTTTTTCTTTTCTGCTTCTGATCATTGCCTGAACTATTTCTCAGATTTCTTAGCTTTGCAACATTGGATCGAGAAAGTTTGTATAAAAGGCTACGAGGTATAGGGATAAACCTGTTGAAGTTGCTGAATAATGAAAGGCTGGGCAATGACACTATCCAAATAGATTTCCTTATTTTCTTGACTTACTATGATCCTGGTTTCTATCAGCTATGTCTTATTGGCATTTGATAATAGGATAACTCTCTTGTCTCACACATTCTACCTGTTGCCCCTTAGAGAGCTTTTGGATCAACATGAATATATTATGAAATTGGCTTCCACATACTAAACACATTAAGGTGGTTGCCTCTTAGTTTGCACTTTCATGGATCCTTGACAGAAGTGTTGGTAATACCTTTTGACTATTGGCAAACTAGTTTCCTTATCTTGAATGGCTCCATAAAACTTAAAGTTTGCACTATATTTGTTCTTATTGTATGGTATCTTCCATTTAGCAGTTTGTGTTACTTCACCTTGAAATAAAGAATGAACTTAGATCATTTTGCATGAATATGTGTCTTGATTACATAAATCATTGTTATCATCCATGCATATATGTCAATGAATAGAAAAAAATTAAGGCATGAATCGATGAGCAAATAAATGAATGAATAAATACATGAATGAATGAATGAATAGAGTAGGTTTTGAGAAGACAAATTGGATGTCAAGCATGGAGATTATTATAGAGGCAAGAGTTTGTGAAATTTGGGTCATGATTCAACATTATTGTTTTATTAACCAAACTCTGATTTATTCATTGTTGGCATACAAAAGTATATTTACAAGATTCAAAAAGTAAAAAAAAAACTACTTAAATACTTCATTCTCCTTAGGAATCCTTCTAAGTTCTAGTCACTTTTTTAACCCTATATTTACAATGCCAACCCAATAACCAAAAAGTTATCTTCATGATCCCTATATTACCTCAACTATTTTAATGCGATGAGAGTTTAGAAGCAACATTCGATTTAAGTTTAACTTAGATTATGCCAGCATTAAGTTGCTTTTGCATTTTCTTTTTGAAGGTTTTTCATGTTTCATTTAATGTCCCATATTCCTGCATGGTAATCGCAATGTTCATTAATGTTATACCATTCAGGATAAGGGGGTTGGTATAAAAGAACATATTTAGGAGCAAGCTAATTTTTAAACAGAATAGAGTACAGTTCTGCATAGGTCAATGGAATCAAATTGACATTTCAATCATGATTATTTCTAAGCATCAACTTCAAAAAATGATAGGGGAATGCTAGAAAAACAAGCAGGGTTAGCTAGCAAACTAATTTGTATCAGTGCAAAATTAGGTGGCTTTATTTCAATCATGTAAATAATCCAAATATTGAAATCTTTGTCTAACAGTATGCTTGATTGAGCCTTTTAGTCTTCAACTGCAGGGGGTTGAGTTGAAGAGATTGGTTGCTCTAAGGGATCTCCTAGAAAATCTCTGATGATTTTTGTCAATTTGAATAATTGTTCCTTTATTTCTTAGATTTCATGTTCTATTCCTTCAACTATTCCCTCTAAAGTTTTTACTTGTGCTTCCAATAGATCTCCTAAACTTTGATTTTCTGGATCCATCAAGGATGAGGATGCTTTTAAGCAAATTTTCATTTTTTGTCCCATGCAAAACTTGAACCATTTTTAATAGTCTATTAAGTTGATTTTTCATTCCCTAAATTTCATGACCACACTCCTTTTGAATTGACTCTATTGTATTGATCCTTTCCTCTAAATTGTTCTCCATGTCTTAATCCTTGAAATATAATAAATGGATTAGTTTTAGTATATTATAGAGATCATGAATGCATAAGCATATAAACAAATAAAAATGTGAACCTTGCAGATGAAGAAAAAAATGCATGAAAACATTTATAGGGTTTCATAGATAAGGATATCATAAGTAATTAATGCTAGAAATAAATGAGAGTAAAATTTATCATAGCAGTACAAAATACACTTATTGATATCAGAAAAGTTAAATTATAAAAGTTAAGGGTTAGAAGCATTTCCCTATGTGTACCTATTTTGATACCCTCTAGAGCTAAGTATGGCTCTAACTAGGCGAGACCTTTATGGTTCATTATATGAGGTTTGGGTTAGACATTTAAATAAGCTGTCGAATTGCTCCATGATCCAAAAAGAATTGATGAGGTACCCTAATCCTTACCCTTTGCAGGTTTATGTTGCAAAGGGTTTAATTTGAATAGGAGTACATTCCATGCTCATAACAAAGCTAACACTTTGGGTAGTCATAGAAATTTATACCCTGTATGCTTTTCACTGGCCCAAACAGAGGCTAACACCTCAAAAGGCAGAGTTACTTCATCCTTCCTTAAATATTGGGTATCTATGCTCCCTCCATATACTTGAAAGAGAATCCAATGCATATGCGTGTGCACAATGTGAGTAGGGGAACAACTTACCTTTTATAACTCGATACTTTACAAAAAAAATAATAATAGAAACCCTTATTCTAAATTTCCCTTATAAAACTAATGCTGCAAAGAAAACAAAAGAGTCAGTGTAATATGAGAATAACATATAGTAGAATTTCTATATAAATCCAAAATGCAATAAAATTTTATTTTAAAAATATTGGGAATTATAGCTAAATACCGATTGAAACTAAATTAACCAAAATTTATTTAACACGTGATTAATTTTAGGCCTGACTTTCTAACCTCTCTCTAATGGAGTTGCCAAGCTATCGCAACATGGCTCGGATATGAACCTTAAGCATTTCGACTTAAAATGGTGGATGTACCCCCTTTCCCTGTATATATATATCGTTATTTTTTCTTTTATTTAAGGCCTATATCAATATTAATATTATTTTTTTATTTTTCATGTATGGGGATTGAGTTGTCGAGATGAATCGCTCACTCGACTTCTCTAAATACTTGGTATGACATGACCATTTATTTTAGAGTTCCCACCAATGTTATTTTGGCCAGATGAGATTGGTCACCTTTCGGAGTTTGTATTTCGAGAGTAATGATTAAAATAATCCATAAAACCCCTTCTATATTTTGGTAGAAATTTCACGTATTATTTTAACATTGGAGACATTGCCTTAATTTGCCAAAATTCCAATTTATTATAAATATTCATAAAATAATGTAAGACTTGAAAATGGTCCAAAATGATGAACCTAACCTAATATGTACTTTCAACATAAAAGTATCTTAATAATCACATATGACTTGGTTGCAATGCAAAATTATGAAAATAGTCCTAAGGTATGCCTTTTGACATAAAAGTATCTCGACTATCCTAAGGACATGAAAATGATGACAAATGATGAACCTATCCTAAATATGTACTTTTGGCCTAAAAGCATCTCGATAATTACCTAAGACTCGACTTTAAGGAAAATTACCAAGATATCCCTAAGGTATACCTTTGGCATCAAAGTATCTCGGTTATCCTAAGGACTCGAAAATGGTGAGAAATGATAAACCTACCCTAAATATGCACCTTTGGCCTAAAAGCATCCTGGTGATTACCTAAGACCCAATTCTACAAAAAATTACCAAAATGCCCTAAGGTATACCTTTTACATAAAAGTATCTTGGTTATCCTCAGGACTTGAAAATGATAAAGAATGATGAACCTATCCTAAATATGCACTTTTGGCCTAAAAGCATCCCGATGATTACCTAAGGCTTAATTCTAAGGAAAATTATCAAAATGCCCTTAAGGTATACCTTCGACATGAAAGTATCCTAATTATCCTAAGGACTCAAGAATGATGAAAAATAACTATTTTACCTAAATGAGGAAATTAAAATATGAAAATTATTAAAAAATTACATTTAAGTCCCTAAACTTTTTGAAAATTACATTTCATACCTTAACTGAAAGTCGAAAGAATATGAAAGGTTTTGGTTATTTCTATACCCCTACAGATAACCATAGGAATAATAGAAATATTTTAAAACATTAACAATGACCATTTTACCACTAAGTGTAAAGTTTGCAAAATGGTCCCTAAATTTTTTCAAGTTTTACACTTAGGTACCTAAATAAAAAAAATCCTAAATTATCACAAATTATGATTAATCAGGTAAAAATCAGCATGTAAATCATGAAGAACACCCATATGAAGGTTTGGTCAAATACCTTTGACCATGAAACAAAAATTTTTTATTTTTGAAAACTAGTCCTTAACTTTGCAAAATTACAAAATGACCCCTAAAGTATGAAAAATACCTAAAACATGATCTAAAACACATAAAATCAATTTCCATGCAACCCACAAAGCTCTTGACAAAACCAAAAAATGGCCCAAAAAATTTTATGCATTTTGCAATTTAGTCCCTATGTTTACTAATATTATAAAACAACCTAAAAATAAGAAAAACATGGAATTATTACAAAAATATGCACAAAATCATCATAAAAAAGAACCTATCAGATTTGGCTAAACCAAAAATATCCAACATAAGCATGCTTTGACATAGAAAATCATGAACGAAATAACCTAAAATATTATTAGACCAAAATAAAGGTAAAATAATAAAAATAAAAATGAATAATCGAATATACTTATCATATATTAACATGAAAATAAAAAAGAAACAATGTAAACATCATCATACATATATAATAAGGTTAAGATCTCAACAACAACAACAATTTTACAAGCAAAAAAAAAAAAAACTTAAAAAAAATAGCATCATATGTTAAGCCTTTCAACATGGATGAAAATCCATGAGCCCTAACATGGTTTTGAATCATAAATGAGATGGAAAATGAAGAAAAATGAAGAAAAACGAAAAAGAATATAGCTTATACCTTAAAAAAGTTTAGAAAACATAAAAAAAAAAATTCAAAGTGCTTGTTTTTTGCTTTGTTTTTTTTTTCAAGTTTTCTCTCTCTTTTTTTTTTTACCAAAAAATCTTTCGAACAACAAAATCCTCTGCCCCTTTGGGGAGGAATGACCAAGGGATCAAGAAAGATCCCTTGGCTGAAAGTTTTCTTCTTTTTTCTTATTTTAATTTCATTTTTTTGACTTTTGTCTTATTAGCATGAAAAGATGAGATTGCAATAATTTGATTTGCAATTAGTTGTCATTCAAAAATATATTGTCATGATTACATTGATAATATCACTAATGGGTAATTAGAATTCAACTAAATTAGTTAGAAAAAATTGAAAATCAACTTAACTAGTTTTCACAAAACTAGTAGAAAACAACTAATAATTAAAATAAAATTAAAATGATGATAATAAAATGAAAAATCAATAATTAATAATCATAAACAAAATTTGGGAATGAAATAATGAAAAAAAACCTGATTGAAACTCCAAAACTCATAAAAATTTTATGAGAAAAATCTTTTCAGATAAAAATTAATATATAAAAAATAAAAATTCATCAAATTAATTAAGTTTTTAAAAACTGATTTAATAGTAATTTAATATGAATATTTGATGAATTTTAAAAATTATAAACTCTAAAGGATCCCCCTAAAAGTTTTTTACAGAGTTGAAAACTTCATAACTTAGAAACAGGAAAAATTTTTTAAAAAATGCAAAACTCATAAAGTAAATGAAAAATTTTCAAAACTAATTTAATAAGGATTAAATAATAATATTTAAAAAATTCTAAAAATTATAAACTCAAAAGTGTTGTTGAAAAAATTTTACGTAGTAGAGAACTCCATAATTTGGAATCAAAAAAATTCTAAAAACAAATGTAAAACTTAACAAATAAAATGAATTTTTCAAACTGATTTAATAGAATTAAACAATAATATTTTTAGAATTTTAAAAATTATAAACTTAAAAAGTCTCCTCGAAAAAATTTTATAAAGTAGAAAACTCCTATCTTGGAAATGGGAAAAATTCTAAAAAACAAAAGAAAATATATAAGATAAATTGAATTTTGAAAAATTGATTTAATATGAATTAAGAAATAATATTTGAATAATTTTAAAAATCATAAACTAAAATCTACAGAAAAATTTACTAAGTAAAAAACTCTGTACCTTGGAATCAAGAAAATTTTGAAAAAAATGCAACATTTATGAATAAAATGAATTTTGAAAAATTGATTAATGTTGATAGAATGGAAATATTGAATTTTAAAGTTCAAAACTAGAGAAAATTCCATCAAAAATTTTACATAAAGGAAAGTTCACATTTTAAAACTAGGAAAATTTTAAAAAAAAATTGAAACATATATAAAATGAATTAAATGTGTAGACGCCTTATTTTGTCCGGGCTAATTTTTAGCAATCTAGAGCATAGACGTAAGAGGGGAAGCTGTTGCTCGGCGAAAAGTATTTTAAGGATGTCAAGAAGGCCTAGGGATCATATCAAAGGTAAATGCGAAGATATGGCATCAAATGACGT
>JBBYHL010197939.1:2490-22798 GCA_038381835.1 Adansonia madagascariensis
AATGCTTTAAATATCACCATCGAAGCTTTTAAAATTTTTTTGAATGCTTCAAATATCAACATCAAAGCTTTTCCTTCGAATATCACCATTGAAGACTTTGAAAACTTTAAAATGTTTTCAATATCACCATTGAAGCCTTTTTCTTTTCCTTTTTTACTTTGCCTCTTTGAAAATTCTTTTGAATGCTTCAAATATCACCATCAAAGCTTTGAAAATTCTTTTGAATGCTTCAAATATCAACATCAAAGCTTTGCCTTTGAATATCACCATCGAAGACTTTGAAAACTTTAAAATGTTTTCAATATCACCATTGAAGCCTTTTTCTTTTCCTTTTTTACTTTGCCTCTAAATGATATTATTGTAGTACCTCAATTTTAACTTTCCTGGTTTGCACACTTTCTTTAAACTTTTATGCAGAACCATGATCTTCTTTTAGCCTTTTTAGACTCCACTTTCCATGATAGGTTTGATCTTTCTTATCTTATGCCAGCGAACATGCTTTGCATTAGCACTATTGTGATTCCTAATTTTGTGATGCTTTTGTTAACCAGTAGCACAAGCGTTATTTGGTTGATGAAAAAAATGGATACAACTTCCATCCTTTTTTGTTTCTACTGGGGTTGCTTAGTGATGAAAGGTCTAGGATGAGGACACAATCTGAATGGATTTCCTTGTTTTCCTAATTTGCTCTGGTTCTAGCTCCCATCATTTATGACTCATTAACACCTACTGATGTAATCTCTTTTCCATCCCACATGTATTACCTGTTGCCTTTTGGTTAGCATAAATATGTATTATGGGACTAGTTCCTAAATATTGATTACTTTAACGTGATTCCCCTTTAGCTTGTACTTTCTCGAATCCCTGGTAGAAGTGTTGGTATAGCTTCACTTTTATGGAGACCTTTCCTTCATAACTTTTTTTTTTCACTCCCTTAAGTGGCTTGGAATATTCGTGGCTCCCATTTCCCTTCATTGTTTTGGACTCAATTCCACTCGTCTTGTCAAGTAATGTCTCCTCTTGCTATCTCGTGATTCTATATTATTTCAGCTCAAATGAAAAAATAACTTAAATTAGTTTGCAAGAATATGAATGTTTCTTATTAACATTAATCTTTATTATTATCTTTGTATGATTATCAATGAATGGAAAATTGATCTATGAATTAATAAATAAATGAACAAACGAAGAGGTGAATAAAGCAATATCTAACGGCATAGATTTAATGTTAAGCAATTGATTAAATATCAAGCATGGAGATTATTGTAGAAGTAAGAGTCCTAAAAATTTAGGTTATGATTCAATACCAGCATTCTCTGATTTATTAATTATACAAAACCATATTTACAAATTTCAAAAGAAAAAGTAGCTAAAAAAGATGTTTTTGAAAGCACTTAAAAATTATGAATGCATGAGCATATAAAAAAAATATGAACTTCGCATATGTAAAAAGAAATGCTTGAATGAATTTACAAGTTTTCATGGGATATGTATGTCATAACAAATTAATGCGAGAAATAAAGGAAAGTAAGTTTACCATAGTAATACAAAATACACTTATTAATATTAGGAAAAGCAATTTATAATAGTAAAATGTTAGAGGCATTAGCCCATATGTACCTAATTTGATACACTCTAGAACCAGGTATGTCTCTAACCCTACAATTCATTACATGAAGTTCGAGTTAGACATTTAAATAGGTTCTTGGATTGCTCCTCAAGTTCGAAAAGAACTGAGGAGGTGCCCTAATCTTTACCCATCACAAGTTTATGTCAGAAAGGGTTTAGTTTGAGTAGGAGTATCTTTCAAGCCCATAATGAGGCTAACACCTTAGGTAGGCATAGGAATTTACACCTAGTAGGCTTTTCAGTAGCCCAGACAAAGGCTAACACCTCAAAAGGCAAAGCTACTTCACCCCTCCTAAAATATTAGGTACATATGCCCCCTCCACATACCTAGAAGAGAATCTAAGGCATATAAATGTGCATAATGTGTGTAGGAAAATAACTTGCCATCTATGACTTTACTCTTGCAAAAATAATAAAACCACTATCCTAAATTTCTCCTAAAATAATGTTGCAAAAGAAATAGAAGGGTTACAAAAAAAATATGAATAATATATAGCAAAATTTCTATACAATGAAACTTTGTTTTGAAAATATTGAGAATTAATTGAAACTGAATTAATCAAAATTTAATTAGGATGTGACTAATTTTAGGTCTGACTCTCTAACCTATCCTAGTGGAGTCACCAAGCGATCACAAAATGGCCCGAATACGAACCCTAGCCAGCGTAACTTAAAATGATGAATTCACCCCTTATTCCTATATATATATATATATATATCATTATTTTCGTTTTATTTTAGAGGCCATATGATTATTATTTTTTCTTATCATTTTGTTTTGTCTAGGGCCTGAGCTGTCAAATGAATCACTTACTCAACATAACCTTAAATAGTCATTATGAAATAACCATTTTTCTAAAGTCACCACTAATGTATTTTGGCCAAGTGAGACTGGTCACTTATCGTAGCTTATATTTTAAGTGTTATGAAACCCTAAAAAATAAACTCTGAGGTCTATGCTCATACCAAAAATCATATGAAAGGATTTAAGAGTCGATTACAATCACAAGTAAAGATCGACCTTCTCTTGATGCCTAGAAATTGGTACCTTATTAATCATGTGTTAACATAAATTTTAATCTTTATTCAGTCTCAATATTCAATATTCAATTATATTTTCCATATATAATCTTATAAAACAAATTTATTATCCCATGTGAGAAAATCAAGTTTTTAATACTTTTAGAAATCAAAATCTCTTCCACACCCTTCCAGAGAACCAGAAGAACACGAAGGTTTTTATCACTCTTTCATACTCCACTAGACAGCCGATGGAATATGAAAGGTTTTCAGTAATCCAAATATCTTTTGCACCACATTGGAAGGCTAGAGGAATACAAAAGATTTTATTTTTCTAAAAAAAAAAAATCTTGATTTCAATATTCTTAAAGATATATCTTGTTATTAAAATAATTCGTAAAACTTTTCTCATATGTTGGGAGAAATTTTACGTATTATTTTAACATTGGCGACATTGCCTTGATTTAAAAAAATTCCAATTTTATTATAAATAATAACATTTGTTCCGAGGCTTAGCTTCAACTAAACATGTGAAACTAGACTCACAAGACATAAACATGGTCGATAAGACCAAAATGCCACTTAAAGTACACTATTGACATAAAAGCATCCCAGTGACCTTAAAGGACTTAATTCTAAAATAAATCAATGAAATGTCCCTAAGGAGCACTTTCAACATATAAGTATCCAGTATCCTAAAAGATACTAAAACTTTATAAACAAACAAACTTATTCCTACTGTACACATTTAACATAAAAGTATCCTGATGATCACATAAGACTTGATTCTAATATAAATTACTAAAATGTCCCTAAGGTTTATCTTCAACATAGAGTATCTCAATAATCTTAAAGGACTCAATAATATCATTAAAAAATGAACCTATCCTTATTATGCACCTTCAACATAAAAGTATCAAAGTGATCATAAAGAACTTGGTTCTAAGGAAAATTAATAAAATGCCCCTAAGGTATACTATCGATATAAAAGTATCCTAGTACCCTAAAGGACTTCATAACTTCATAGACAAATAAACCTATTTGTACTATAGGTGATCACATAGGAGTCAATTTTTAAGAAAAATTACTAAAATACCCCTAAGGTATACTTTTGACATAAAAGCACCTAAATACCCTAGAAGACTCGAAAGTTATATGAAACAGCAATTATACCTTTCATGGGTACTTAGCCATCAAGATTAATCTAAAATGCAAAAATTGCTAATAGTCCCTAATTGTTGAAAATTGCATTTTAAAGCCCCACAAAAAATCAGAGGAATATAAAAAGTTTTAATATTTTCTACACCCCTCTGGAAGACCAAAGGAATGCTAGAAATATTCTTAGAATGTCAAAATATAATATTAACCTTAAAAAAGTTTTTCTAAACGATCTTTAAAATTTTATAACTTGCAATATAGTCCTTACACAAAATAAACTCATAATTGAACACAAAATTCATTACAAAAAATAATAGAAATTATGTTAACAATCATAAGAAACATTTGGCCAACCACTTATGGCCTTAGAACATAAATTTTACAATTTTGCAAATAAGTCCTTAAATTTTCTATAACTATAAAAAGACCCCACAATGATAAAAATACATAAAACACATTCAAATATGCTAAGTATACATCAAAGGCACCCCTAAAGGTTTGTAAGTGGCTTGACCAAGCATGGATGGCCTTGAAACAAAAATTTTTATTTTTGCAATGTATTCCCTAAGCTTTTCATATTTACAAAATAGGGTAAAAATCAAAAACATCACCAACATGTCCATATATGATTCGGCCAAGCTTGGAATCATCCTTCAAAGGCCTTCAAAAAATTGGAAAAACTATTTTTTATCCCGCAAAACTTTACAACTTTATAAAATAGTCCTAAATATCAAGAAAAATCAAGCAATTAATTGAAACCAAGGCTATATATCATTTCGCCAACATGGTTTTTTCAACAAAAAATAATTTTTTCATCACATATTTTCAAAACTATTAATATACATACATGTTAAAGTTTTTACCAAGCATAAATAAACATAAAAACATAAAAAATAATGAATAAATCCATATAAATTAACATAAAAATATTAAGAAAAATAACATAAACATATATACATGAAAACAACAACATATCTACTAACAAACATAAATAATCTCAATGAAAATCAAACTATTTCTAGCAAAAAATCAAATTTAACAGCAAAATAAAGAAACTTTAATCATAGCCATCATACTTGACCATTCAACATGGATTAAAAACCATGAGCACAAGCATGATTTTGGCTCACTAAAAGGAAGATAATGAATAAAAGTAACAAAAACTAAAGATTTTGAATAAGAATTTACCTTAAAAGCTTAAAAACTTCAGGAAATTTAGTGTTTTTTTTGTTATTTTTTTCTCCCATAAAGCCAAAGGACCAAAATGAAGAAACCATCCCCTATTTATAGGGGATCGAAGTTGGCCAAGGGTTGAAGAAAAAGCCCTTGGCCGAATTGATCCTACAAATTTCTAGGATTTTTCTTTTTTTTATTTGTTTTATTTTTATTTTTTATTTTTTTATAAGATCATAATTTATTATTTTTTATCATTTTGCATGATGTTGCATGACATCATCATTTATAAATATGAAAGAGAAAAAAATTTAATTTGAATAAAAATAAATTATAAGGACTAAATTACAACAAATTAAAAAATTATGCATTCAAAAAATAAATTTCAGATATCGAATTTAATCAAAATAAACTTCTTGGACATGTTAAAATATAAAAATGAGCTTATTTGGCTTTTCAAAAAATTAAAAGGCTTATGGAGCCCATTAGAAAAATTTATAGGTTTTACCCTGAAGTGGAAAAAATAAATTTTGATCCATTAAAAATAAAAATAATAAAATTTCCATATAAAAATTCAAAAAGAAATTTTTGAAAAATTTTATGTGCAAGAAAAAGGTAACTAAAAATACCAAACTCATAAAATTATTTGAATTTTTAAAAACTAATTTAATATGAATTTAAATAAAAATATTTGAAGGATTTTAAAAATTATAAACTTAGAAAAATTCCCTCGATAAATTTACGAAGTAAAAAACTCTGTACCTTGGAAATGGAAACTTTTCAAAAATATGCTTAAATTTTATAAAAATGAATTTTTTCCAGCACATTAATTAAAATATTAATTTATAAAAATAATAAAGATAAAAGTTTGAAATTTGAAACAACTTTTATTGAAAAAAATTTCAAGAGCTTGATGCTCATGGTACTGCAAAAAATTTATATTAAGTCCTAAAATTGACAACTTGATACCTCATGATAAAAAAATGCCAATGCGAATTTTTTCTTGAATATTTTTATTTTTTCAATGTGAGTATTGGCATAAATACCACACAGGTATCGATAAAAAAATACGATGATCAGCTTCTCAAGTTTTACAAAAATTCTTGAAAATTTCCTAAAAGTGAAAATTTTGACCTAATAACTTTTGCAAAAAATAAATTTCAAAATGTCACAAGTATAAAGTTAAAAACTAATTTTTTTTACTTGATATTCATCTTTTTTATTCGAGATTTGTTCTTTATGACCCTTGAAATGGCATTAATTTGGTCACATGCACTCACGACCATTTGGATATGACTAAAAAGGTCTTGAAAACATCCAGTCCACTTAGAGATGTCAACCCTCATCAGGCAACCATTAAGTTCTTGATCTGAAATATTTTATGGGTTATAAGGGAAGGGGCCCGGATAAAATTAAATATCAATAGGATATCCTCAAAGGAAGCTCTAAGGTGCATGATGAAATATCCTCTAGAAAGGCTCTAAGTAGATGAAATATCCTTAAAAGAGCTTTCAGGAATGCTTTTAGGGTATCCTCGAGAAAGGCTCTAAAGTGTTTAATAAAATATCTTCAAGAGAGGCTTTTGGGACATCTTTAAGAAAAGTTTTGTGGAAGTCTTTGTGAAAATATCCTCAAAAGAGGCTTTAAAATTTTGGATGAAATATCATCAAGAAAGGCTTTAGAGGTTTTAGATGAAATATCCTCAAAAAATGTTTTGCACATCTTTGATAAATATCCTCAAGAGAGGTTTCAAAAATTTAGATGAAATATCATCAAGGGAGGCTTTGAAATATACATATCTTCAAGAAAGGCATCAAAAGTTTTTGACAAAAAATCTTCTAGAAAGGCTTTAAAAGTTTTTGATATAATCCTCAAGAGAGGCTTCAAAAGTTTTTGATGAAATTTCCTCTATAGACACCTCATTTTGTCTAGGCCCTTTTGAAACAAATCGTGTCTAATCTTCTAGAGAGGCTTTGAAAGTTTTTTAGGATCCTCTAGCAAAACCACTCACGAATGGTAACATACTGATGAACCATTCTTTGGCAAGTTATCAAGATGTCAAGAAAAGGAAGGATAATGTAGACTTTGATAGGGTCTAACAACTTTTTGACAAGGGTAAGCCATCTAAAAGAGAATCTAAGCCAAACATAGGATGAAAAGGATACAATCAACCTTCATAACCCTTTTATAATAAAACAGTACAGTTACCACAATAACAAAATATATATATGCATGAAAGGACATATGAATGCATGCAAGGACATATGAATGCATGCATTTGAATGTGAATTATCTCAAAAGCATTCAAGAAATACACATATGCATGAAAGGACAATGAACATATATGCATTTGCATGTGTATTCTCTACATTATTTAAACACACCTCATACATTAGTCATAAGTTCTCTTATGAGAAAACCCTATAAAGATAACTTTTTACAAGAGTCAAATGAATCAAGCCCAAATATTTGGCCACGTGGTAAGCCTAATGAGGTTAGCCTATACCATGAATGCTAGTATATGCCCTAGAGCTAATCGAATTCGATGAGCATATAATAGTTAATAATAAACCAATCACTTGTGTTTCAAATGTAAGGTTTTCCTTCATGTTAGTGGCATGATTGATAATCACACAAACTTTAATTGGATGAAGCCCATGAAACATAATGGCCTTACAAAATTAGTAATGAGTTACAATGATAAGATCATTATGCATCAAAGCCATGTTTTAAAAGCATTCCTAATCATCATATTGTCAAGACATGGCATTGATAATGCATAAAAACTAGCATATGCTAACCCTCCATGCATTTGATGCATGAAACTCTTTGATCTCGTAGAAGTTAAAGTATAGAGATACATAAGGATAGCATATGGGCACTTGTTTTGTGGAAACAAGTTCACTGAACACGGGCCATATTAGAACTCTATTTTGATATAAATCCTTAAGTGTTTATGGAATATTTTTTCATGTCTCAGTCATGCATATTAGCCCTTAGACTTGTAATACTAGGTCATCTCATATGAGGAGTGTCATACTTTGATTTATCTGAAATAGGTCTAGAGTGGATGGATATTTAAGGTAGGGTATGACATGAATCATATGGTGGATGAATAAATGATCCAAAAAGGATTCACCACTCCAAGTGACATTGGAGACATATTTCATATGTTATAGTCCTTACTTAACTTGATAAAGTCATTGGCCAAAGTAGGATGAATTTAAGAGAAATTATATCTCTAAATTTATGGAGTTAATAAAAAGCTAAAAGAAATAATATAGACTGATACATAAGTAAATATTGCACCATGCTCACAGATTTTTCAAGATATCAGGTGAAAAGATCAAAGTACACTAAGAGTCTGGTTAATAAAAAGTTTCTCAAAAGGTCATATTAACTTTTTCTGCATGCTAAGTAGCCATGATACCTTGCTAGAGGCCAATCTTGCTCTATAAATCTAAATACACTTCATTGGGTAATTATATTTATTGGCGTTATGATGAAAGCCCAATAGGTCACACACAATAAGATGATCTATTGGATTAAAATCCGGATTTAATTATGACTGAATTAAATAAAAGGTATAATGAGGAGGACTTAATTGAATAAGTTTAATTAAGAATAATTTAAGACATAAATTAGATTTATGAAATTTAATTAGAGATGTCTTAATATGGCAATAAAGATAAGAATGTCTTACCATGATAATGTCTATTGTAGACATGGTTTAGGGATTTTATTAAACAAAGCCAAATAATTGTTTTTAAAAATTAAATAATTAGTTAATTAATTATTTAATATTATTTACATGAAGTAAAATTGTTTTACTTGGGTTAAAATTTTTAATTATGAAATAAATTGTATAACATGTAAATTTAGAGATTGGGCCAAAAACCCTAATTATCAAGTCAAAAAAGTTTAGTTATAAACTACTCCAAGTTAGGCTTGGTAATGGGCTAAGCACATGGAATAGCTATATTTGATGTGCTATTGGGCTATAATATTAATAAGCTAATATTAAGGACCACTCTTGGACAAGCTAATTAAAATAGTTTTAATTGGGCTCTAAGAAAAACTCTAAAGTTGGACCACCTTTTGGTATGTTAGTATTAGGCTTAGTTGACCCAATAGTCAAGCGTAACCTAGCCCAAAGTGTATTTAAATACATTATTAAGGTTTTTTGGCTAATTAGAAGCATTAGAAAACTGTAGGTAGCAACTTTAGACTTCCCTGAGGGGTTTGGCGCAACATTTTTGCTTTCCTAAGCTTTCTTTGCATTTTCATGGAATTATGAGTGTTCTTGAATCATTCTTAACACAACAAAATTAAAAAAATAGTTTTCTAGCATTGAGAGATTAAATTTTTACAGATGTTGTGAAATTAGCCAAATCCTGAAATCCCTGCTTCCCTAAGCGTGATTATGCAGACTTGTATCTTAAGCGATCAAGAAGTCTTTTTGATCACAATGAAAGATGGAAAATTAGTTTTCTATCCTAAAGGTAACAATTGAAATCAAAATTAGGATTTTTGGATTCGTTTGCTCACATCTACGAAAAACAGCTACTTCCCTAATAAGCTATTTTTTTCTCTTTAGTGCAACAAGCATGTGAATTGTCCTCATATCACTTTAATCTAAACCTATTGGCTATGTATCTTTGGTTAAGGCTTAAAAAGCCTTTTGGCTAGCACCAGAGAACCATCGAATCTCATGAAGGCTCCAACAAGCATCGGTGAGGGTCACCGTTAGAAGCAGTACACTCGGACTACTTTTGGCCTGAAAAAGAGATCGGAGTGATCAACCCATGGTGCATTCGTGTAGGGGACGTGCTTAGAGTTGCAAGTCTCTAAGCAGGCATGATTTTAACAGATCAATGTTTTCAAATTGTAGTCTGATCATATCTCTTCCTAAAGATCCAAACAAAATTCAAGTGTTTCTTTGTTTAATTTTGCTGCCTATCTTTAATTATAATTAAATTGTTATGGTTATATCAGTATGACTGACCTCATGATTTCTCTTTTAATGGTATCCAAGCCCAAATTTTATAAATTACATGTGGTCTAGCATGCCAATTTTTGGTGATAATCAATCTGATTGATTTATGTGTTGATTTGGTGATTTTTCAATTTTGGTAAAATTCTTGAAAATTTATTTTTCTTTAATTTTTTAAATCTACATAGCATGTAATTTTTTGATTTAATCTTGTTTAAAATTTAAATAATTAACTAAAATTGTTCTAATTAATTTAGATTAAAGTCTTAACATGTTTTTAGCTTTTTGGGTTGTTTTAATTTTGTTTTGACCTGTTTCTTCAATTAAAAATTAAAGAAATTGTTTCTTTTTAATTTTTAATTTGTTGGCATGTTAATCCATGTTTATTACCAATGTTAATTAGTTTACAATATGTTTTTCTAATTAAATTGATATTAGAGTCATCTGTCAACGTTTTAATGTTGACTAATGCTAGGATGGCTCCATTTTGGTGTTTTTGATGGGATGATTTTTGGGGCAGCCATTGCTGCAATTTTTTCCATGATTTTACACTTTAAAAGTATCATGAATTGTTCATAAACTTGTTGGAAAAATCAGGTTAAAATTGGAGTTGAAAACATTTTGATTTCGGGCCATAACAAGTGCATTAGGTGTGCTTAAGGCCTACGGCATTGTTGTCTCTCTTCTTGTAAACTTGATGCGGCATCCAGGGCGGCAAGATGTTGCTGCAAATTTATCGTATTTTTAGAGGTTTAGTGGAAGGGAAAAATAGTGTTTGAGTTTGATTAGGATGGCTAAGATAGACATGCATGGAGCAAACTCTTAGTTGGACTAGGATTCCCTAAGAGGTTGTGTTCATTAAAATGCTTACTTATCATCAATCACATAAGTATCCAATTGTTTTAATTTTCTTAAACTGTTTAAGATATGAATTGGATAATATAGTAAGCATGGAATTAAAATTCAATTAAATTGTTTGACTGAAAAATATATTTAATTTAAATGATTAATTATACTTGGAGTATGATTTATTCTAATGTGATTAGAATAAATGTTAATCATGGAATAAATATAGTAAGCATGGAATTAAAATTCAATTAAATTGTTTGATTGAAAAATATATTTAATTTAAATGATTAATCCTACTTGGAGTATGATTTATTCTAATGTGATTAGAATAAATGTTAATCATGAAAGAAAATTGTTTACTTAATTAAGTTAAATATGAATCAATTAATAAGACTTCTAAAAAATTATAAACTACTTTCTCAAAAGGTTTAAGAAATATTGCATGCCAAACAGTTTCTCTAAATTAAGACAAAGGTATCTAAAACTTAGATAATATCCTAATTAAGACAAACAACCTAAAAGTTACTTAATGTCCAATTAAATTTGTTAAAATGTTGTTTTTGGAAAACAAGTTTCCTAAAATAGATAGTTTGTCTAAATTAAGACAAAGTTATCTAAAAGTAAGATAATGACCTAATTAAGACAAACAACCTAAAAGTTAGTTAATAAGCAATTTAAATTAAGTTTCCTAAAAGTTAGGAATTTAATTAAAAATGTTTTAATTAAATAACCAAAATTAATAGATAATTTAATAAATCATCTTAAATTGTTTGATGAGGTTTATGCAGATAAAATATAAGATCAACAAGTGATATTGGCTATGTTTATATTAATTCATGCTTATAATATGATTATGTTAGCATGAAGATGATTATGGATGAGACCTTAGTATGACTAGGTTGTGGATGGATGAATTTTCTTTTGGTATTTTTCATAAATAGGGTATGTGAACCCTGCCTTCTTTTTTAATTTTGGCTTGTAAGTTCTCTTCTCACCTAACTCCCCTCATTGAGATTTCTTATAATATGTAATAGCTACATAGGATTTGTACATTTAGATTTAGGTTAAGAATAGAATTTATGTAAATCTAAGATGTAAATGAGACAACAACAAGAAAAAAGGACCAAGGAGATCATCATCAAGATGTACAAAGATGTTGTATGATATCCTTAGGAATTTGACCAACTAATTTCTAATGGCTCAAGGAAACTAGATAGATGAAGTCCATAATCATCCTAATAGATTGCATGTGTTACATTTTTTTTGAATTTGTACGAGAAATATGATTTAATAAATATTAAGCATGCTAATCAAAGAAAGTAATGAGACCTAAGATAAATGATTAAAAATCCCTCATAAAATATTCAATCCATGCCTAAGCATGATTAGACGTCTTCCATTGTTCATAACAAGATACTAAGCTTGGCCAAGGGGAATTGTTAACTCACTCAGGGTCTCTTCTGCCTGAACGGCTTGAGTTATGAATAATGGGTCTTACTCAACTATTGTTGTATGCTTCGGATGTGTCACACTTGACCATATGACTTTAGAGACGACAGTTAGGTGCAATGCATACGATGTATTTAGGCAAAGAGTTGCCACCTAGATCTAGGAGTTGTATAGATGCATTCGATAAACTAGGTTACCTACGCACTTAGCCTTTACATGATATATAGAGTCACTCAAGGTTGTGTAAAGGTGAAAGGGGTGCCTAGCTCATTAAGAAGATTCAAAATTTTAACTTCTTAGATTATGGTCGAGGGCTATAATCTTGATAAAATAATTAGGACAATCATTAAATTTAGAAAACCTTACTTAATGATTAAAATTACAAATTATTAACTACAAAATATTCTAGTTCATAATGGATATAAACACAACATGACTAATAGACTATTGCTAAGTAGGATATGTGATACTAACAAGTTTTAATGTGCCAGAATCCATTAACTAGGGCCACACTGTATTGGCTAGGCCCACATTGAATGGCATATTTAGGAATAACCTATACGTCAAGGGAAGTTTATCTAGTTTATATTGATGACCTTGATCAAGCCATATTATGATGATGGCTAGTTTGACACCTAAACTCCTGAAGGAGCAAGTAACTATTTAAGCTATAAAATCATCTAAAACCTTAAAGAATTGTATAAAGATAATCATAATGAGAGATTAGACATCCCTAAGGAATTGTTCCTAAGTAAGATGTTAGAAGGTACCCTAACCAGGCCTTATATGATAAGATGTATTTCAAGACTTAAACACTTTAATGGATAATGATCTATGCATTATATATAAACTTTCTTTTGAAGAAAGAAATGGATGATAAGGGAATATGCTAACATTATAGAGTGCTAGATTAATAAAGTAAAGATGTATGGAAATATTTTGATATAATCAAAATAAGGAAATTTATAAAAGTTTCTATATCATATATACATTAAGATTTAATTCACTTCTCTTGGTATATGATACCTTAGAAGTTGGTGTTTAAATATGTATGACATATTGTCAGGTCAAATAAAAGTAGTGAAAATGGACCATAGATAAAGGCAACCTTGTTGATATTAATCAAAACTTGCCTTTTGATTGATGTTTCTAAAAAAAACAATAATTTATTCATAAACATAAAATGTTTATTTGGGCATTTACTTGCTAATTGAGGATGATTATTGGTATTTAATGCCTAGCTTGGATTCAGCCGTCAACGAATAAGTCATTAATCATAGAATTTGTTCTATGTTCTAGCCTCATTATTCTCAAACGTACACTTGCAATAGTATTGAGAATACTAAACGGCCTATAACTTAAAGGATTCAAAATAGTTTTTGAATCAATTCTCTTAAATCTACACATGTAGGATTTAATAGGAGGCATTATGATTCTATAAAAGTTAAATATCATGATTTAACTAAGTGATAAATAGCCATGATGTTAAAAATGTAATTATCTGGAAAGTGTTCCAAATTAGAGAGGATTTCATGCTTATACCCTAATGGTCATAAATAAACTCTTTTGTTTAAGCTTACAAAAGGAGTTACATTTGGGTCTTTAGCTTACAAGCTAATAAAAGATTCCTAATAGTTGTTAAAGTAACAACTGAGCCATATGATTGGAATCTAGGTCTTGTTTTGATCCAAATAGTTAGCGACTTTGATAATGAGATTATCATGAATATGATCAAAGCATATTCTCACAATAGTACTAAAGTTTGTCCAAGTTGAGACACAATTGCTAATCGAAAGAGTTTGGTATAAGATGCATTAACGATTGGCTTAGTGTAAGTCGGAGATGTTAGTATATGCCCTAAACCTAATCAGATTGGATGAGGCACATAAGAGTTAATGATGCAAAACCAATCACTTATGTTAGTGATTCAAGGTTTTCCTTATGCTACTGGTATGATTGAAAATCATGCAAACACTAATTGGATGAAGCCTATGAAACAAAATGGTCTTGCAAAGTTACAATGGTAAAATCCTTATGCATCAAAGTCATTTCTAAAAACATTCCTAGTCTTCGTATTATCAAGATAGGGCATTGACAATGCACAAAAACTAGCATATGCTAAGCCTTTATGTATTTGATGCATACAACTATTTGCTCTCAGAGAAGCTAAAGTGTATAGATACTTAGGGATATCATATAGGTGCTTATTTTTGGGAAATAAGTTCACCAAACATGGCCTATATGAGAACTTCAATTAGCATAAGTTACCCAAATGTCTATGGAATATGTTCTTATGCACCAGACGTATATATTAGTCTTTAAACTTGTGATACCAAGTTATCTCATATGGGGAGTGTCATACTTTGATTTATCTAAAATGGGTCCACAATAGATGGATACTTAAGGTAGAGTATATTAGGTATGAATCGTATGTTGGATGAATGAGTGATCTAGAAAGGATTCACCACTCCAAGTGATTTTGGGAGAAATTGTTTCTCTAAATTCATGAAGTTAATCGAAAGCTAGAAGAACTTATATGGATCGATACAAAAGTAGGCACTACACCATGCTCATGGTTTTTACGAGATATCTGGTGAAAAGACCAAAGTACTTTAAGAGGATGGTTACTGAATGGTTTCTTAAAAGGTCATATTGACTCTTCTTGTATACCGGGTGGCCATGATGCCTTGCTATAGGTCAATCTTGGTCTATATATATAAATACATTTAGTTAGGTAATTATACTTATTGTCGTCATGTGGGAAGCCTAATGGGCTACACACAATAAAATGATCTATTAGATTAAAACTAGTATTTAATTAACTACGACTTAATTAAACAAATGGTATAATGAAGAGGACTTAATTGAATAAGTTTAGACACTCAATTTTGTTTAGACTCCATTTCCTATCAGTCCAAAAATATCTGAGATACAAAATTAGACACTTGCCCTGATGGAGGTAGACTTCCTTCAGGTTGAATAAATATTTCCAAGACTTTTTTAATCCTATCTAAATGACCGCAGGTGCATGCGATAAAATTGATGTCGTTTCATGGGTCGCACATAATAAATCTTGAACAAAAAATAAACATCAAGAGAAAAAATTAGTTTTTAAATTTATACTTGCAAAATTTTAAAATTTTTTACAGATGTTATCACGATCAAATTTTCCATTATTAGGAATTTTTTGAAAATTTTTCGTTAAATTTGGGATATTGACCATTGTATATTTTTCCTGATACTAGTGTGATATTTATGCTGATGTGATTCTGAAAAATTAGAAATATCAAGGAAAAATTCATATTAGCATTTTATACCACAATGCGTCAAGTTGTCCATTTTAGGAATTAAATTTAAAATTTTTGCAATACCGCGAATGTTACACTTGTTAAATTTTTTCTGGTAAAAATTATTTTGAATTTTAAATTTTCAACTTCATTATTTTTATAAATTAATGTTTTGCTTAATGTGTTGGATAAAACTCAATATTATAAAATTTGAAGATATTTTAAAAATTTTCCCATTTCCAACATAGAGAGTTTTTTACTCCGTAAAATTTTCAGAAAGATTTTTCTAAGTTTCTAATTTTAAAATTCCTTAAATATTATTGTTAAATTCATATTAAATCAGTTTTTCAAAATTTAATTTATTTTATGAGTTTTGTTTTGTTTTTTTAGAATTTTCTCGTTTTAATGATAAGGAGTTTTCTACTCTATAAATTTTTTTGAGATAATTTTTCTTAGTTTATAATTTTTAAAATTCTTCAAATATTTTCTTTAAATTTATGTTAAATTAGTTTTTGAAAATTCAATTTATTTCATGAGTTTTGTATTTTTTTCAAATAATAATTTTTTTCGAAAAGGTTTTTGCTCATAAAATTTTATGAGTTTAGAATTGTTAATTGCCTTTTCTTGCACATAAAATGTTTCAAAAGTTCATTTTTGAATTTTTATATGGAAATCTTATTAATTGGCCAATTTTTTTTTTCATTTCATAGGCATTAAAACCCATTAATTTTTTCTAATGGGCTAATAAGCCCATTATTTTTTGAAAGGCCCAATAAGCCCATTTTGTTTTTTAAAATGTCTAAGAAACTTATTATGATTAAAATATTAATTAAATTTTTTGTAAAATTTTATTCATTGAATACATAATTTTTTATTTGTTACGATTTAATTCCTATAATTTGTTTTCTTGTTCAAATTAAATTCTTTCTCTTTCATGTTTCAAGTGTTGATGATGTCATGCATGATGCAATCCATAAAATATCAAAAAATAATTAATTTAAATCAAATCAATTTAAAAAAATAAAAACTAAAATAATAATATAAACTAAATATTAAATAAAACAGAAAAAGAAATTTCTAGAAATCTCTAGGATAACTTCGGTCAATGGCCTTTCCTCCATGCTTGGCCCACCTCCATCCCTTATAAATAGGGGACGGTTGCCTCATTTGCAAGCTTTAGCATTTTCATGAAGAAAAGACAAAAAAAAATACAAAAATACATAGATTTTCAAGCTTCTTTAAGGTAAAATTCTTGTAAAATTCTTAATTTTTGTTCAGTTCTTGTTTGATTCTATCTTTTAATGTGCAAATGAATACATGTGCTCATGAATTGTGATTCATGTTAAATGGCAAATATGATGGCTATGATTAAAGTTTTTTATTTTGTTGTTTTAGTTAGTTTTTATTAGATAGTTTGATTTTCATTGAGATTATTTGTGTTTATTGTGTTTATTATCTATTATTGTTATTTTCATGTATATACGTTTATGCAATTTTTCTTAATATTTTCATGTTGATTTATATTGATTTATTCATTACTTTTTATGTTTTGTTCTTATTTATGCTTGGTAAAAATTATAACATGTATGTATATTAATATTCTTGAAAATATGTGATGGAGAAAACTATTTTTTTGTTGAAATACCATACTGGCCGAACCATGTAGGGCTTATTTGTGGTGTTTTTTATTTTATTTAGCTTATTTTGTAAATATAAAAAATATAAGGACTAAATTGTAAAACTTTTTTATGGCCATTTATGCTTGGTCGATTGCTTGTGGTTATTTATGAAAGTGTTTTCACGCTTAGTTTAACATATTTGAACATGTTTTATGCATTTTTAATATTTTAGGTCATTTCATAATTTTAGAAAGCTTAAAGGCTTATTTGTAAAATTGTAAAATTTTTGTTCAAAGGCCATAGGTGCTTGGCCGAATTGATTATATGATTTTTGGTATGATTTCCATAATTTTTTATGATGAATTTTGTGTTTAATTATGTGTCTATTTTGAGTAAGGAGTAAATTGCAAAGTTTACAAAGTTTAAGGATCATTTAGAAAAATTTTGCATTTTAGGGTTAATGTGATATGTTTGAGATTTTAAGAATATTTTTAACATTCCTCTGGTCTTCTATAGGGGTGTAGAAATTATTAAAATCTTCCTTATTCATTCGGTTTTTCATTAGGGTATGAAATGCAATTTTAGAAATTGAACTTATTTGCAAAATTGCAAAATTTTTTATTCTAAGCCCATAAGTGGTTGGCTAGATGGTTATCATGATTTTTGACTTAATTTTAATGATTTTTTGTGATAGATTTTATGTTCAATTATGTGTTTATTTTGCATAAGGACTAAATTGCAAAAGTTTGCAAAGTTTAGGGATCATTTAGAAAATCTTGCATTTTAAAGTTAATGAAATATTTTTTAAAATTTTAAGAATATTTCTAAGATTCCTATGGTCTTCTATAAAGGTGTAGAAATTATTCAAACTTTTTGTATCTTTTGGGTTTTTCGTTAGGGCACGAAATACAATTTTTAAAGATTAAGGGACCTATTAGCAATTTTTGCATTTTAGGTCTATCTTGATGTTTAGGTTACCCATGAAGGGTATAATTATCATTTCAAACAATTTTAGAGTCCTCTGTGTGACCAAGATACTTATAGGTCGAAGTTACACCATAGAGATATTTTAGTAATTTTCTTAGAACCAAGTCCTACGTGATCACTAGGATACTTATAGGTTGAAGGTGTATAGTAGAAGTAGGTTCATTTGTTTATAATGCCATCCAGCCCTTTAGGTTATTGTGATATGTTTATGTCGAAGGTAAACCTTGGGGATATTTCAATAGTTTACCCTAAAACTGAATCTTTTCTGGTCACCGAGATCTGTATATGTCAAAGGTACATAATAGAGATAGTTTATCTACGTCAAAGGTAGACCTTACGGACATTTTAATAATTTACATTACAACCAAGTCCTATGTGATCACTAGGATACTTTTACGATGAAGGTGTATAGTAGGAATAGGTTCGTTTGTCTATAAAGTTTTAGAATCTTCTAAAGTACCAGGACACTTACGTGTCAAAGGTACACCTTAGTGACATTTCATTAATTTATTTTTGAACCAAGTCCTTTAGGGTCATAAGGATACTTTTATATTGAATGTGTACTTTAGGGACACGTTGGTCAAATCGACCAAACCTAGATCCTTAGAGTTGAGTTTTGTACATTTTGTCTAAACCGAGTCTTAGGGTGATTTTTATTTTTATTTTTATTATTAATATTATTAATAAAATTGAAATTTTTGAAAATTAAGTAGTGTCTCTGATGTTAAAATAGTACAAAGAAGTTCTCCCAGCATATGAGAGAGGTTATATGGATTATTTTAATGACAAGATATCCTTTTCAAAATAAAAATTAGGGTTCTTTGAATTTTAGAAAAATAAAACCTTTAGTATTCCTTTGGCCCTCTAGTGAGGTATAAATGATATTTTAATTTCTCAAAATCTTTCATATTCCACTGGCTCACCAAAGGGTACGAAAGAGGAGTATAAAAACTTTTGTATTCTTCTGGTTTTCCGAAAGGCTGTGAAAGATATTTTGATTTTTAAAAATATTAAAAACTCAATTTTCCCATCTGGATATTAAATTTGTTTAATAAAATTTAATTTTTGATATATGGAAATTATAATTAAAAATCGAGTATGGAAACCCGATAAAGATCAAAATTTATGTTAATACATGATTAATAAGGTACTGATTGTTGGACATTATGAGAAGGTTGGTCCTTACTTGTGATTGTAATAAACTCCCGGACCCTTTCATGTGAACTTTGGTATTTTCGCAGATCTTGGAATTTATTTTTTAAGGGTTTTGTAACCCTCAAAATACGAATCCCGCTAGATGACCAATCTCACCTAGAAAATAGATTGGTAAAGAATCCAAAATACATGGTCATTTTGTAACGACTATTTAGGATTAAGTCAAATAAGCGATTCATCTTGAAAACTTAGTCCCCAAACATGAAAAATAAGAAAAAATAATATTAATTATGATATGGCCCCTTAAAATAAAAGAGAAAGAATTATATATAGGTATATATAGGAACAAAGGATACACTTGCCATTTTAAGTTGGTTGGTCAGGATTCGTATCCAAGCCATGCTGCAACGATAAGTTAAATTAAGAATAATTTAATACATAAATTAGATTTATGAAATCTAATTAGAGATGCCTTAGTATGGCAATAAAGATAAGAATGTCTTATCAAGATAGTATAAATTGTAGATATGGTTTAGGGATTTTATTGAATAAAGTAAAATAATTGTATTTAAAAAATTAAATAATTATTTAAAAATTATTTCATTAATTATTTAATATTATTTACATAAAGAAAAATTGTTTTACTTGGGTTAAAAAATTTAATCATGAATTAAATTAACTAATATGTAAATTAAGAGTTGGGCCAAAAGCCCTAATTATCAATTCAAGAGAGTTTAGTTATGAACTACTCCAAGTTAGGCTTGCTAATAGACTAGGTGAGTAAAATAGTTAACTTTGGTGTGCTGTTGGGCTAAAATATTAATAAGTTAATGTTAAAGCCTAATCTTAGACAAGCTAACTAAAATAGTTTTAGTTGGACTCTAAGAAACACTCCAAAGTGGGGCCACTTTTTGGGTATGCTAGTATTGGGCTCAGTTGACCAATAGTCAAGCCTAATCTAGCACAAGGTGTATTTAAATACATTATTA
>JBBYHL010198374.1:0-12608 GCA_038381835.1 Adansonia madagascariensis
GGAAACATGGAGAGCTCACTAAAATGATGAAGATGCTGAAAAATAAAAAATAAAAGTGATAAAGTAAGAAGTTATACTAACAAAACATCAATTTTTGGCTAAACAGTTGGAGCAACAAAGATGGCTTGAATTTCCCTTTTTTCCTTATTGTTAATAAGCAAGAAAAAGAGAGAAACAATGAGGTTTTGGTTCTGGTATGGATAAGGGTGATTTTTAGTGTGTAGAGGTTTAGAGTGAGTATTTTAGGGCCATTTTTGGGTGCCAAGTAAAGAGCTACAGGATTTGGTTTTCTTGGTGTAGGAATGTGTTTTGGAAGCTAAAAATGAGCTAGAATCTAACCTATTTTAGCTAAGATATAAGTGGTCTATTTATACGAGCATTTTGGAGCCAATTTAGAGGTATTTTTGGTCATTTCTTAAGGGGGACAAATTGGTGTTAGCTTGGTGGCTATAGAGTGGCTATAGGGAGCAACTTGCTGCCAATGTGATAGACATAGGGTGGCTAGTTTAAATGCTGAAATGATTTTCCAGCAAATAAGGTGCTGATGGTAATCTTAGTCAACAAAGTAGGGTGATCATGTGAAATTAACCTTTTTGATCTAATTTAGACTTCAAAAAATGTTTTGATTAATTCAAAAGTCTAAATTCATAATTTGATATCAGTTTTAATCTTTTTTGATGCAAAAAAATGAGTTAAAGTCGAGTTTTGATCAATGGTGGATGAGTCAAAAATGCCCAGACCATGGAAAATTAGCTCAGACAAAATAAGATGTCTACACCATGTACAGACTTTCCTAATTTAGGGTCCATTTTCCTTAAGCATCTTTATGGATCGAGAGAACTTGTTTGAGCACTAAATCACCTTTTCAAAGCTAAAGAGGATGTTTTTTTTTTTGTCATGGGCTCTCATCATGCACTTTTGATAAATCTACCTATGATAAATGGCTTTAATTCTTTTCTTTTCGATGATATTGAGCTACTTATATCAGTTTTTAACCTATTCGACCTTTTTGAGTTACGATTCCATTAAAACTCTGGGTGAAGGAATTTCAACCTCGATAGGTAGGACAGCCTCCATGCCATAGACCAAGGAGAATAAGGTGACACCTGTGGAACCTTGTAGTACAATGCGATAGGCTTTTAAAGCAACAGACAACTTTCCATGCCAATCTTTATACATCTCAGCCATCTTTTAACTATCTTCTTGATATTCTTGTTGGCTACTTCAACTGCCCCAATCATTTTTGAAAGGTATGGGATGGAGTTTTGATGTTGAACCTTGAACTAAAAATAGACTGCTTACATCATCTTATTTTTTAGATTAAGCATATTATTTATGATGATCTACTTGGGAAGACCATATCTACAACTGATGTCCTGTTTTATAAATTTGTATACAACAGATCAGGTGACATTGGCATAAGAAGCTGCCTCTACCCATTTGGTGAAATAATCGATAGCAACTAAAAAAGAGTGATGCCCATTGAAAGCTTTAGGGGTTATCGATTTGATCATGTCCAGGCCCCATATAGAAAAAGCCATGGAGCTATTGTAACATGTAAAGTTGTTGGTAGGACATGGATTTTGTCAATGTAGATCTACCATTTATGGCACTTACTGGCATATTCAATGTAGTCCTTTTCAAGAGTTAACCAATAGTAGCTTGATCGCATGACTTGCTTTGCCATTTGGCATCCATTAGAATGCATACTGCAAATTCCTTCGTAAACTTCTTCAAGTAGTCTTTTGGCTTCAGAGGCATCCACACATCGGAGTAGCACCTGATCTTAGCCTTTCTTGTATAAAATCCCACCATCCAAAATGAAGCTCATGGCAAATCGTTAGATGTTTTTCTTGTCAATTTCGATCATATCTTTTGGGTATCATTGATACTTGATCTACTGAAGGACATCATGATACTATGGCAATCTGTCCTTTTTTTCTTCAACATTTTGGCAATGTGCCAAGGCTGTATAGATACTTATATGAATATGAGCCACATTCAATTCTCGATTAACTTTAAACATGGATGACAAGATGGCCAGGGCATTAGTAATTTGATTCTTTTTTCGAGGTAGATATTGAAAGATAATATCATCAAACTCTTTTCTAAGTTCTAAGATCAGATTCCCATAGCTGATCAGCTTAGCATCGCGTATCTGCCATTCTCCATTTAGTTGGTAAATGACAAGGGCTGAATCTTCAAATACTTGTAGCATTCAAATGCCCCTTTCAATGGCTACTTGGAGTCCCATAACATAAGCCTCATACTTAGCAATATTGTTAGTATAATCAAAGTTCAATCTTGCAGTGAAAAGGTGGTGGCTTTCAGGTGAGATAAGAATTACCCCAATTCCATGCCCCAACACATTAAAGCTCTATCGAAGTACATTTTCCAAGACGAGCTGTATTCGACAGTGTTCTCTACCTTAGATATGCACATAAAATCCTCATTAGTAAAATTGAAGTCTAAAGGCTAATAGACATATGTTGCTCGCTTGCTAAGAAATATTCTATTACACTACCCTTGATGGTTTTCTAATTTACATACATGATATCACACTTGAAAAGTAGGATTAGCCACCTGACTAACCTCTTTGGCAAGGCAAGAGCTTTACACAAATACTTGATGGGATTAAGTTTAGCGATTAGTCACGTAGTGTGGTATAACATGTATTATTTTAACCTTTAGGCCATCCAAGTTAGATTATAACGTAGCTTCTGTACAAATGAATAGTTATTTTCTTATTCTATGAACTTCTTGCTCAAGTAGTAAATAGCCTGGTTCGTCTTGCCTGACTCGTTGTATTGACCTAATATATTACCCATTGACTTGTCAAAAACTACTAAATATAGGATTAACGATCGGTCGGGCATTGATGGCACAAGTACTAAAAGGTTCAAAAGGTAATATTTGACCTTGTCAAAAGCCTTTTTGGCATTCTTTATTCCATTTTCTAGAATATTATTTTCGAAGTAGCCCAAAGATTAGATCACATTTGTCTGTCAACTGAGATATGAATCACGCTATGTAGTTCAACCTTTCCAGGAAACTTCTCACTTCTTTTTGAGTTTTAGGTGGCGATAAATTCTGGATGGCCTTGGCCTTATCGAGATCAACTACTATTACTTTTTTGCTCATAATGAAGCCCAATAGTTTACCGGATGAGATGTCAAATGTGCATTTGGTAGGATTCAACTTAAGTTGATATTTGTGCAGACGTTTAAAGAGTTTTCATAGGTTAGCAACTTCTTCACTCTCCTTTGGCAATTTGGTAATCATATCATCAATGTAGACCTCTATTTCTTTATACATGAGGTCATGGAACAATGTTACCATTGCTTTTGATAGGTTACTCGATGTTCTTAAGCCCAAAGGGCATTACTTTAGAGTAGGAAGTGCCCTACATGGTTACAAAGGTGGTCTTTTCCATGTCTTCAACTGCTATTTTGATTTGGTTATAGCCCCAAAACCCATCCCTGAAAGAAAATAGCACATTTTTGGTAGTGTTGTCTAGTAAGGTATCAATGTAAGGTAGAAAAAAATTATCCTTAGGGCCAGATCAGTTCATGTCCTCGTAGTCCACACACATCCATGCTTTACCATCCTTTTTAAAAACTAGGACTATACTAGCTACCCATTCAAGATATTTAGCTACCTCAAGCAAACCTGCTTCAAATTATTTTTTCACTTCTTTTTTGATCTTCAGAAGCATTTTAAGCTTTATCTTGCTGAGCTTTTATTATATGGGCTTACACTCAGGTTTAAGGGGAAGTTTATAGATCGCAATGTTGTGTCTAATTCGAGCATGTCTTGGTAAGACTAGGCAAACACATGTCGATATTCTTGAACGAAACTTATTAGTTTGGCTCGAGTTGATGGTTTCATGGAGGTTTTGATTTTTACTTTTTTTAGAGCTTTTTTTGTTCCAAAGTTTATGGTTTCAATGGATTCTTTATGACGTAATATTTGCTTTCCTTCCTATTCAATTACTCTCAGCAGGTCTATAGGTATAGGGTTTTCTTTGGAGTTCTCTTCAAACTCAACCTCACCGGCACAGATTGGTTGTTTGAAATTGATTTTTGGGTTTTTACTATGAACATTCATGTCACCTTCATCGGGGTACTTGAAAATATGGAAAAAACAATATAGGTGGAAAAATATGTAAAGAAAGGTCTAAGGGTTGGCTAGAACTATGAACACAAAGGATGAAATGCATAATGCTTAGTCATTTTCATTAATAATACTCAATAAAAAATTCCCATACAAAAGATCCTACATTGCTTTCGGGCAGAAGCATGTAGGTTTAGTTTATAGCATTACTTTGAAACAAACTTAAATAGTACAAGAATCTCAATTTTAGTCCAAACACTTGAAACAAATCCTGGAAAGTACAAACCAATTTTTGGGCTTGTCCTTAACATCTTTGGCTTATCAATTGCATTGATAGAGAAATACCTAAATTCTTTGTTCAGTATGAGCATAGCATTAGCAAAACCAATATTCATTTGTCCTCATGGGCGATAATTTTCTTAAAATGGTGGAAATATCATTGGTCCATACTCTGTGTCTTGTCCTAACAAATGAGCCATCCTTTTCTCAAGGTTCTTCTAAGCTTATCCTAACAAATGACCATTGGGCTTAAGTTCTAACCCTTTTTTATCAATCTAGTTAACCACTTTCAAGGCTTGAGTAATTCTTTGAAGGCATTTTCTGAGTCCCTTTCCAGCCTAGGCATCTTTGTCGATGGCTAACTTCAAACCCATATAAGTACTTTTTGAAAGACGAGGGTTAACCAATAGCAACCTTTCCTTGACATAAATTGCATTGACGAACTCAAAGGATTCAAAAAAGGATTATAGGATATCTTCATCAGGCTTGACATATAGGGAATCAGTTAAGGTAATAGCAATGATATATTCTTCTCTTCTGATACTGATAACTTTGTTTTCAATGATAAACTTCAACTTTTGGTGCAAAAATAATGGTACTGCCCTCGCAGAGTGAATCTAAGGCCTTCCCAATAGGCAGTTGTATAATGGAGCAATGTCCGTCACATGGAAATCAACCTCATAAGTACATAGGCCTATTTGGAGTGGAATGGTGATGTTTCCCATAATGTTTCTGCATGTTCCATCGAATACTTGTATAACTTTATGACTATTCTAGACATGAGATATGTCAATGAAGAGCTTCTTCAAGCATGACACAAGTACTACCTTTAATGCTAACCCATTATCAATAGGCATATTAGGTAACCTAGTGCCTTTATAGTATGTGGTGATGTGAAATGCTTTATAGTTTCCTCTTTCTTCGTGCAGTATTTCATCATCATTGAAAGATATGTAATTAGTGATGTTGCTTATTAGAACTAACCTATAGTGATGTCAGGAGGGACATAGACCTCATTCAAAACCTTGAGAAGGACATTCCTATGAGCTTTAGAATTCAACAGTAATAACATCACATATATCTTGGTGGGTTACTTGTTCAACTAATCGAAGATGCTATATTCATTATGCTTGATGAACTTAAGGAATTTTGTAGCTTCTTTCTTACTCACTAGATCTTTGATAGCAACCAGATCTAAGTCTTTGGTTACAAATTTCAATGATTGAGGGATGGGATTGGCATTTTTTACTGTGTTTCACATTTCGACACTATTAAGGCATAATATTTGCCACTTTGAGTTAGGTGGCTAACCACTAAAAGGTCAATATTTGTAGCACTAATGATTAAATTTTTGCTTTTATAGTTCCATGGAAAAAGAGATGGAAGTTGAATGATCATCTTCGATGTGGGCTGAAAAGGGAGAGCTTTGACTCTTGGTTGATTATCAAACAAGATCAATGGCCTCCCAACCTCATTAAGAGGATTGTTCTCTTCTTTTTTCTATAATGTTGATAGACAGCCTTGCATTTGTAGACTTGACATGCTAGGTTCACTTTTCATTATAGAATTTGACATGCTTGATTCACTTTGAACCATAGCGTGAAACTCTTTACATGTTTGAAGGGTATGGCCATAAACAGTACGAAAATCATAGAAGTCATAAATTTTTTCCTTCGTTTTTTTATCTATATTAAGCAATTTGGCTTGCACTAGGATTTTCTAAACCAAATTCATTGGCGTTTTGACCTTTTCTATATTTCCTACAACCTCGCCGTTCTCTTGAATAACCATTCTACTTCAATCTATTTTAGCATGAGTTTGAGATGAGTTGGCTTTAGTGCCAGATTTTGGTTCTTAACTACCCTTCATTTTTCCTTTCCTTTTATCTTTATATATGTTTTTTTCTACTTGACTCATTTTTCATGGCCTCATCGATCATCTAACAGAGTACGACTACTCTGTGAAGCTCTTTGGGAAGCTTTTTGCTACCTTTTCATAATAAGGGGCTTATAATATGTTAATGAATCTGACAATCATCTATTTTTCTTTCAATAAGGAATGAATCTGGGCATCCTTTTCTATCCATCTCAAAGCATATTGTCTAAAATTTCATCAGTTCTCTATTCCATAGCCATAAGAGATAGATAACTTAAGATTCGGTCATTAGTAGGCCTTCCTTATCTGTGGTATTAATAGATGAGTTAATATGTTCATCCTACTCCCCACAAAACTTAATCTCAGACTGGTCTATCATTCCTTAGACCATTTCTAAGAATGATGGGCAGTGTTGCAAATCGTGCCCTTGACCATAATAGTAGCAAGATATTTCAGTAGCTTTTGTACTTTGATTTTTAACATTTGATATTATTCCAGCTTTCATGAAAGCTTACCAGACCTTGCTCATCGGAGTTTTGACTTTTTTAATGCTTCAAAACCTTTCCCATTGATTATCACATTCACTCTTTGTTCAGCATGATTAAGGAGTGGATTAGTTCTAACATTTGGTCCAGGCCATTGTTTGACCTTGATCACTTATTTTTTGGTAAACCCTGTACCTTTCTCTTAAATGAGATGCATTTCTCTTAAACGAGATGGAATTCTTAATAGAATGACCTTGTGCTCCAGCTTGCTACTCACAATAAGCATTCTCATCATACCATTTATAGTGTGGTGGTGATCTTGGGCTTATGAATACTAGGACCACTAGTTAACCTACCAATAAACGAGAGTAGATCTCTTTGTAGGAGTAAGGAAGTGGTTCAAAATGCTCCCTTTCTCGAGGTGTTTATTGATTGTTTGGAGCTTTTATGTTATTTACATTGCGAAATTGCACATTGGGTCGTATTTTGAACGGGATTCGGTGCAAAGCTTATTGTTGGAGCGAACTTGATAGCATGAACTAGTCATGGTGCTAAGCAGTAAAGGGTTAAACTCGAATTCAACATGCTCAAGAGATACAAAGCCTGCGCTGATATGGATTTTGATTGAATCAGGTATGACTTTCACTAACAGCATTCACCTTCTTCTCCTTACCCTTGTTCATCGACTTCTTGACTGATCGAAATGTTTTTCCCATGGATATCCTGCCACTTTTGATGGCGTTCTTAAACATTTCACCCAATATAACTGTATCAGCAAAATTTTTTGTAGCATTTCCTATCAGCCTTTCATAGTAGAGAGCTCGTAAGGTGCCAACAAACATGACCGTCATTTCTTTTTCAGTCAAAAGAGGATAAACTTAAGCTGCTTCCTCTATCTACCTTTTAGCAAATTGGTTGAAGCTCTTAGAGGCTTTCTTGTCCATGTTCATAAGGGAAGATGATCTAAAGCCCAATCGGACACATGCTTATATTGACCAAGGAGAGTGTGAGCTAGATTCGTCCATGTATGAATTCTTATATGGTTGAGCCCTATGTATCATCAGATAGTTGCCCCGGTCTGACTATCCTAAAAGTAATGAATTAGTAATTTCTTGTTCTCTTCATACCCAACCATTTTTCGATAGTACATGTGAAGATGGGTAGTAAGGTCAATAGTCCCATTGTACTTTTCAAAATCTAGCACTTTAAATTTAGGCGGGGTGACAAGACTGAAAACAAGCCCCAACAACTTTGCATCCCTGATCCCAAATTTGTCACTTCCTTCAATAGCTTGAAGGTGCTTCCTTAGTTACTGATACTTGTTCAAGTCTTCATCAGTTTTTGAGGATCTCTTCACTTTTTCTTGCTCCATTTGCTTATCAGGTCTGGGACTATAGTCTTTGCTGGTGAAGAGCCTACACCTTGAAATCCTTGGTTTAAATGGGATGCTATTACAAGATTAATGTAAATAAATGGTTGAGTTGATAGGATGTTTACTACTGGAGGATGTTGTCCATGTAATGCCCCCTTCTGAGCATTGGTGTCTTCATTATTCAAATTGCTTTCAAGATTGGTCGAGTTTTTTCTCGTATCGATTGTGCTTGTCTGCCCTTGTTCCTTCAAAGCCTCGGATAATGGCTTAGTTAACTTGACAATTTGAGCTTAGAGTTCTTCTTTTTTAAAGAGTGATTGCTCTTGAGACTCCCTATGCATGATTTTGAGTCTTTTAATACAGGCTTGGTGATCGTTTTCCATTATTTTTTTATTGATTGTGAGTGTTATACCGATGATGAACTATAGGTTTCATGTTTTAGAGCACCTTCACTTTAAATTATTATTTAATTAGGCTTTTATGATATGTCATGCATATGTTTGATGCAATAAGAATGAATATGTGATCATGAAGATAAATGAATAAATAAAGCAATGAAAGAATAGGTTAGTCATGCAAATGCGAAAAGGATAATTAGATTAAGGGGTAGTTCCACCGATAACATCTTTCATTAAAGCAATAATATGTCTTGATTACACATGATTACATTTGAAAATCCCTAACATGGTTACATTGCTTGATTACATGGTCCAAGAAATACAACAAGTCTTGCTCATGGGCTCTTATGGGTAAAATATAACTTGTTAGAGATTAGGCTACATCCATCATGTTCTCAGCATCTAACTGAGCTACTCGTACCTGCTCTATGAGATGGCGATGATGGTCTTGATTGTTTTGCATACATTATCAACCACTTGAAGCCATTCTTGTTCTCACTATTCAGAGGCTCTCTCCAGTGCATTGACTTGGTCATGGCGAGCTTGAAGAGAATGCTCTAAATCTTGAATTTTGAGTGTCAAGCTTTATTCTTAGCCTGGTTTACCATCAAATCCTAAACTCGAGCTTTTAACAGTTCATTTTTCTGTTGGTAAGTTGATGCAAGAGCATGGGTTTCAATAAGCTTTTCCCTATTGACCCTTACCATTTCTCTCCATTGATTTAGTTCCTTTTCGAAGGTAGTAATTTCTATCCTCTAGTCAACTGATGACTTTCCAAGTCTTTGGGACTTTCTTGCTTTGTTAAGGGCCACATAGTCTTTCTTCAAACTCTCAAGATCCTTCTTGAGGTAGTTTTTCTCCTTGACAACCCTATTTACCTTGCCATCCCAAAGGTAGAGGTCTATTCTAAGTTTTTTATTTTGCTCTTTTAAGCAGGTGCTTTTCTCTTTTGAGCTCTCACTTAAGCAATTCAATCTCAGAGGGAAATTTGTCAACTGGTATTTATGATGTCCTAATACCAGACAGGGGCAAGGCATCACTAACATAATAGATCCTCCATTCGTTATATCCAAGTGTCATATTACTCCCTCTTAAATACCTCTCCATACAGCAGGTTTATCTTCATGCGTGAAAGGCTAGTTGGACTTTTGACCTGTAATCAGGCTCACCATAGTCGTAATCACATAACTTTAAGTCTTCAATGAAGGGGATGAATTGTCAACACTGGAATTGTCGAAGGACTAGAATGGGAGCATAGCTAGTGCTTCTCCATAGTCCCATGACCGGCACATAACTGTAAACTCTATATTGATATATAACCATCTGTAGGGAAAACTAAAAGGCCTTCCTTGTTACCTCTTCTCCCTTGAGGTTCTAGAATTTCTAGAAACATTGCTATTTAGATTTGTTTTGAGGCCATTCCTTCTCAAGTACTTTGGAAATAAGGCTAATGTTGGGTAAGAAATTATATGACATCCTATTTGCTTCGGGAAAAAAATGACTGACGAGCCAAATATGAAGGAGTGGTGCACATTTGATGAAATGGCCCGTACCCATTTTCTTGCAAAACTTAAGAGCTTTAATAGTTTAGACAATGATGGCTAGTGCAGGATTGATGTTGCAACACAAACGAGAAAAGACATCTAATATTGTAGATTCAACGTAGCCTAATGTCTTTAGGAATATAATCAAACCATATATTCCCAAAGCATAGATCTCTTGGATTTTTAGGATGTCAATGGTACTGCCATTTCTTCTTTCAAACTAGCCCATGAGATGCATTCATTATTCCCTTTAGTTTTGATATGACTATCAATCCAAGACTCTATTGCTCGAAGGATTTGAGCTACTATTTTCTTAAAAGTTGGAGGGTTCAAAGCCTTATAGTATATTCTATCGCCTTTGCTCTCTTAATGTTGAGTAATGCAGTGTATTCATCAACCATGGGGACCAAATCTTCATGATTAAAAGTGAAACACTGATATGCTGGACTCCAAAACTGAAATGCTGCTTGTAATAAGCTGACATCCAAATGAACTTGGAGCAAAAGAGCAACATCTCTGTACCTTTTAGTGAATAATTCCCTTTCAGTATTATCCCAATTGGTCCATATAGTCCTCAGATCTTGCCAATCATTTTGATGATACCCTATCTTGATCATTTCATGCACTGTCGAGAAATACCTTAGTTTAATGACATCCACATCTTCATGCTATTGGTGTTCTGACCATGCTCGGACTTCTTCAAAAGACTTTGGTCTAAAGTGGACTATTGCTCCATCCCAGACACCCCTTGATGAACACTAAACATTAGCCAATTATCCCATCATGATGATGATTATGATGAAATAATGCATGCATGATATGATAAAAAAAAGCAAAAAGGAAATGAGTTAGTTCCATACAAAATAATAAGCACAAAGATTAAAAAAAATGAAAGAATAGCAACAAAAATTCATTACAAAATTTGCCCTAAAAATAGGTGATACGATGCTTGGGGGCAGACATGATGATCATGAATGTTGAGACATTAAACAAACAGTATAGCAACATGTCTACATTAAAAATTGCCTTTTCATGAAGCAACATGATACCTTGTGAGGACTAAAATTGACCATTTAAATGGTGACATTCGTTTATCACCATCTATGTTAAGTACATGCTAATCCATCGTTCGGGTAGCGTGATTACTTATTTTGGTTAGATATAACTATTTTAATATGGCATTGTAGGTAATGGCATTCGCTTGTCCTTACCTACTTATTAAAAAGGATTTGCTATTGAATGTAACGATATATCTTAAAAGAATGATTAGGAAAATAAAAATGACAAACATGGGTGACAATGTTCACCTATCATCGCCCACATAACCATGTTATATAGGAGTAAAGGTAAGAAATGTTTCCCCAACGATCCTACACTCTAAGTCGTTCTAGCAGCAATTCGATATGGTTTGACATGGTTTAGCTCGTAGGGTTCACTATATGGGTTTAGGTTGACACTAATTTGGTATCCGAATCACTCTTTCATGCCATAAGGATAGCCGAGGCACCCTGATCCTAGGCCTATCATGGGTTTGGCGGAACAGGTTCAATCCAATGGATGTATTTCCCTATATAAATGCAAAAGGGTACTTACAAGAGACATAGGTAATTTACATTTTAGAAGGTCTTGCCATGCCTATGCGGATGGTTACTTATAAAGGCAGATGGCTCACTTCCTCCTAAAAATTAGGATACTAACCACAGCATTGTGTTTGGTGGGAATCTAGTGCAAATGCAAATGTATGATGTGTGTCAGTGAAAAATCAGACTTTGTTTTACTTCCATAGTACTATACTTATTCAAGTTGCTATTTATTTAGGAATGAACAATGCTTAACAACCACAAGACAAAACATAAAAGATAGAGATTAGTAGATAAAATATAAAGGAATTATATCTAAATAATTATGGAGATCGAAAAACCAAGAGCTGAGTGAGAAATTGCTAGTCATAGGCCTAACTCTCTAAGTTTTTAGTGGAGTCGCCAAGCTATCTCCATGTGCTTGCCTTTAAAACTTCAAACGATTCGAAGGGCGTGGTATGCTCTACTTAAAAATAAATGATGGTTAGCTATGGTTGAGCCTTTGAGTTATCCCTTGACAGGGGTTTGGATTAGTCATAGTGATATAAAGAGGAGAGAGATCGTCAAGTGAATTGCTAATCCAACTAGTTTTGGATGGCCACTATGAAGTGGCCATAAACTTGGAGCCACCACTGATCATTTTAGGCTAGGCATGATTGGATGCTTATTGAAAACAATATTCTTGAAACTCAAAACATTGATCTCAAGGTCTGCAAAGTCCAAAGATTTGTTGGTAAGGTTTGGGAGTTAGTTATGCATAGAGAAGGATTAACACCCCCATGATGCCCGAAATTAGTACCTACCAACTATGTCTCGCTTCGGTCTCAGTTAAATCAATTCCATTTAGTCATTATTTAGATATAATCCCTTTTAATACATGAAGTTTGAGTTTTTAAAGAAAACTAGATCACCAAAGCACCTCGGAGGTGTGAGGAACATAGGGATTTTTATGAAAATAATGT